>JAULBY010046962.1:1575-12431 GCA_032358315.1 Ophiocytium majus
TAAGCGCACCTCGTCGCACGCGCGCCCCGCGGCGTGCGCGATCGTCGCCCCGCCCCCCCGCACCGCCGCCATGCTCACCGTCGTGGCGTGCCTGCTCGCCGCAAACCTGTTCCTGGGCCTCATCGGCATCGGCGGCCCCAACGCCGCCATGGCCCAGCCCGTCAAGACCGTGGAGCCGCCGTTCAACGCCAGCGATCAGCGCAGGCAAAGCACCGAACAGCTCACGCAGATTCAGGCGCGGCTGGCCGCCATCGAGGCCAAGCTCGATAAGGGCCTCTCCGTGAAGGTCACCGAGATGCCCCCCGTCAAAGTCGCCAGCATGCCCAAGCCGTAGTGGTCCCCGGCGGGGGCGGGCAGGTGATGGCAGGTGGTGGTGGTGATGGTGGCGGAGCGGGGGAGAGTGGCGGAGGGGGCATTGCTGATGAGGAGCGGCAGCGGCTGCTGGACCTTGACAAAAAGGCACAGGTGGGTTGTGACTGTGGTAGGTAGATGGGTAGCAAGTTTGAAGATTGGGGCGTGGTGGAAATCGCTGGATGTGTTATAGTGGGCATGGGGCACTCATGCCTGTTATATTAGATGTTGCCGTTGGTTGGCCACAAGTCACGTGGGCTCACTGATACACACTGTAATCAGTGGCACACTTGCTATTCCCGTATGCACTGAAGCCTGTAACTTTGCGCCAAGAGTACAGGGCGTTTGAACAGTTTGATACAGGACAACTGACAGTGCCTTGGCATAGCAAATAGCATGTATGGGTCACATACTTCTGCAAGTAAGCATAAGCAGTGCAGGTCGCCGCTACTATTTACAACACTGGTGCAGCCGCCCCTCCCAGCTCTTAACACCATTGCTCTGTGGTGTGAGGTCAAGTTCAGCCTCGGTTTTGGTAACTGAGTAAGTGCTGCTGCAGCATGCTTTCTGTGTCCTTCCCACTTGCCGTAGTGCATACTGTACAAGTGATTACAGGGCTGTCAACAGCTCCTTGCTGCTGTGTACTCCCTGAATGTCAAGCATTGCTGCACTTGCACCTCCTAGCCGCACCCATGTGCCCTCCATTCCTGCGTCACTCATGCCCTTGCCAGCCTCTTCCCTCCCAGGGCCGAGGCCACACACGCTGATAAACCTGTAACTGTTTCGTAACTGTTTTGTAATCGCCGTGCTGCACTGGCAGGCTGACCTGGCGGAGCAGCTGCGTGCGCTGGTGAAGGCTGGCGACGGCACAGCTGCTGAAGGCGAGTCATCCAGTGACGACAGTGACTTCATGCGAGAGCACCTGCTGCCGGAGGGAGAGCGAAAGAACAAGGCGCGCATATGGAAGGCCATGCACCACGTGAGTAAGGCTTTGTTTATGGGATTATATAGGTGGCCACATGAAACCCTATTCTGGTGGACTGTTATACCCACACGTGTGTACAGGTACGAGTACATTCTATTGTGCGTACCAGGCTTGTGTGCAGAACGCCAAGCACCATTTGAATGGCACTTGTAAGGGGAACACTTGCCGGTCCTGATTGTTTGGGTTCTAATGCCACTGCACACTTGTCCGGCTGCTGAGAATCTGACCGCTGACACACCGCATGGAAGGGAATTGTGGTTTAACCATGGTGCTTGAGGTATCGCCATCTTTCATGTACCTTTGTGGCTGCGGGTAGCGACGTTACTGCACAATGATTTTCTAGCACCTGGTCGCGCATGTACTGTGTTGTGGGCGGTGTCAATCAGCACTGCCACACACACAGGGCACACCTGCACTGTAGCCAGACCTCACTTTGCCACATGCGTGCAGTGTGCGGCCACATGGTGCCTCAGCTATCACCAGCATGTATGCTTCGGAGCATATGAAGTCAGTCTGCCATAGCCAAGTGTGCAGTGTTGAACGCACAGGCAGCACTGGGTGCTGACACCACTACTTCCTACTGTTGCTGCTGTCCTGCGTCGTTGCATCGTGTGGTTGTGACTGTTGGTGTCCGTTACTGCAACCAGTTGAATATACACATGTACTTCTGAAGTACTTCACAGCAACAGCAGTGCTTGCAATTGTTCGCAATTTTGTACTTTAGAAGTCTAAGTACACGCGTGCCCCATGTGCGTACCTGTGTGCTGTCGGCTACTGTTGTTTTTTGGAGAGGAGCAGGCGCGCCAGCGCAGGCACCACATTGTAAGCATGTACCGTGACCATCACCAAAATTACATAAAGCGTTAGCACAACCATTTACACTCACCTCTGGACAAGTGCATGGTCGTCAATGCTAAAACCTGTACTCCCTGTAGTATACAATGTGCTTCAGTATATACTTGCAACCAACCCTGTGTGTGTAACTGCCGCTGTAAATGCCTGTAACTGTCAGGAGTACCTGGAGGAGAAGGAGCGCGAGCGCAAGGCCAGGGAGGCGGGGCACGCGCCGCCGCCCAAGCACTCGCGCAAGCCACACAAACGCGGCGGTGCCGGCGGCCGCACCGATGCCACCGCTGTGGATGCCATGCTGCACGCCTCGAAGTGAGCCAAGGGCCCATGCTATCCCTGCCTCTGCACACCTGAGCACATGCCTGCTTGGACCGCGCCACCTGTGATACTGCTGCGCAGTGGCTGTGGTGCACTTGGTCGCACTGCTGGTCACCGTTGTGTGCGCACAGGCTGTGTGCGTGGATGCTCTGTAGGGCGGCGTGGTGCCCCCCCCGTGCTGTGCACCAGAGTTTGCGCCGCGTGTGCATGTTGCACACGCCACGCCCAGCTCTCTGCCCCCTGCGAAGCGCACGAAATGCCCGGCGAACGCGCCCCAACAAAGCTTGCAATCAGCAACACACTCTCACAGCTCACTGCGCCTACTTGCACTTCTGCCAGCAGCACAAGCGACTGTGGTACATGCACGCCCAGCATGCCTGCCGCCCTCATGCCCCCCACCCCCACACTCCCCCTCCACCCCCCGTGCCATGCAGAGCCAAGAAGATGTCGTCCAAGATCAACTACGAAGTTGTGGCCAAGGGGCTCAACCACAGCGGCGCAGCCGACGCCGCCGACGCCGCCCCCGAACCCCCCGCCCCCTCCCTCCCGCCCATGTTTGAGCTGGAGGAAGACGAAGTGGGCGGCAGCGCGGTGGCGGCGGCCGGCGGTGCTCGCAAGCGTGCGCGTGTGACCATTGCCAGTACTGGCGACATCTCACAGAGCAGCACGCACCCAGTCGCGCCTGGAAGTGCGGAGCGGCACAGCAGCGCCGCGGCGGCCGCCGCTGCGGCGGCCGCCGCGCCCGGCGCGAGCGAGGATGAGTTTGTTGAAGATGAAGTTGAAGATGAAGTTGAAGATGAGGGGGGGGTCTATGATGACGTGGAGGCGCAGCAGCACTCGTTTGCGGCCTTCAGCGCGGACGTCGCGGGCGAGGTGTTCGACGACGAGTACGACGACGAGGGGGAGGAGTACTACTGAGTTGAAGTTTGGCGCGGCCCCGTGTGTCTGTTGTTGAAGTTGTGGTGCATGCTGGCGCGCTGCCTATGCGGAGGCGGTAGAGGCGGCGGCTCCCAAGCACCAGCGCCAGTTGTAGTGCGACTGGCAGCATGCTGGCTGTGCTGCGCTGCACACCGCATTGATGTAGCCCCCCCCCACACTCCCTTCCTCTTCCGTAGCTGGCAAAGTGCGTGGCGGTGCCCGTACATATGGTTATAGGCTTCTAGTGCTAGGTACATGCACATCACAGGGTGGCAATCCTGGGTGGGCCACGCCAGAGTGCAGTGCATGGCAGCCCCATCCTTGGATAGGGCAGCCACGACAATCCCTGTGTTGCGCTTCAATTCCAGATGTGCACTTGTGCTGTGCGCGTGAATGCTCGTGTTGTGTGCTCGCTGCCCCTACCGTAGCTCTGCTGTGCCCACTGTCCCACACGCGCCAGTGGTGTCACTGCGCCTTTGCAACGGTTCAGTTTGGTCCACTGTTGCAACAGCAGCCTCTTTTGCCTTGCCATCATCCTGCAAAAGTGGCTTGTAAACAACTGTTGTTGATGACGATTATGCACCTTGAGTCGGTCTTGGCTGCAGCCTACCGCTCACCTGTGGGGGCAGCAGTAACGCAAAGTGCTCCCTCTGGAATGCACGAGTCCCTGACTGTTAGCACATGTGAGCAACACCCTGCATCCTGAGTTTTGGATGGCTTGGTCGACCATGGCTGTGTGGATTCTCAACGGTGTAAATGGTACTTCAACTTCAACTTGAAGTTGAATTCGCGTGCCAAAAAACGGCCTGAGAACTCAAAGGACTTCACCAACATCGCAATAACTAGTACTGATACAGCGGAGTTGAATAAGGGTACCGCTACACGGTTCGTGACTGTAATTTGTTGCCAGCGATCTGCAAACACAAGGTGCAGTGGTGCTTACAGTGTAGCTACACGTAGTACTACTGGTAGTGCGTCACAAGTACTCTTATTAAACTCCTTCAGGAGTACATGCCAGAGAGTGTGACAAAGAACCTACTGCCGTCCTGGGATGCTGCATGCCCGCGCGGTAGCGCCCCTCCCAATGTCCATTTAGTACCCCACATGTGGTACCGCCCACCACTGTGCCACGTAAATGTCGCTACAGCTGAGTACTGTGGGAGTTGCGTGGTGACTTGTTCATGACCAGCTGCGCGATCCGTGTTTTGCGATCTTGCAGCCAGCCAGCAGCCACGACGTCATCAAGGCGCTCAACCCGATGTTATGCCAGACCTGTGTTGAACATGCACGGTTCCCGCCTGAATATCTGTTTCGCACAAAATCCAGTCCAGATCTTGGCACAAAAGCGTGGCGGCCGCGACGCCAACCACGTACCGCGGCACACCCGTTCAGCGGCTGCTGCTAGCGCTGCTTCTGCTGCAGTAGCTGGTGCTGGCATCGTCACAGTACCATGTACCTTGGCGCAGCATCCAGCTCCAGGGAGAGCACCCCAGCCCTGTAAAAGCACCCTCCCCTGTCAGGTACCGGTCACCTTGCAGAGATAAGACCCCCACAATTTGAAAATTGACCAATCATTGCATTCAACAGAAACAAACAACATTTCCTGCGAGAGCATGAAGCAGATGGCACAAACAAAAATCATCACACCAACACCGCACTGGCGAAGGGAGAGGGCACACAGCGACATCCACACAGCTCAGGAGCCAGCAGGGCAAGGGCCAGACAGGCGCATTGCGGTTTACCTCGCCAGCGTGCGCATAGCCAAGTCGTACCAGGCAAAGGGCGTGCGAAATTTTGAGCTCAACTTCGAGTTCCCGCGCGCAGCGTTGCTGCGGAGGTGTTTGTCGCAGTTGCACCTGCGGTGGTGGTGAGGCGGAGGGGGGCACACAAGCACGCAGGGTGCCAGAAGCAGTGTCGGCTGCAACGGGGCGCACGTACATCGTGCCTGCTGGTGTTGGAGCGGTCACGGTACGGACCCAAGATTCGGACCCAACTCGGCGCGTCCCCAAGTTTTTAACGCCGGCGACCAACTTGCACGCCCACTCCGGCACCGCCAGGGGCGGGAGCAGCTGCAAGATAGCGATGCCGACATCTACCATGAACCAGGGCAGCCAGCACGGACAGCC
This sequence comes from Ophiocytium majus, assembly GCA_032358315.1. NCBI lineage: Eukaryota > Xanthophyceae > Mischococcales > Ophiocytiaceae > Ophiocytium > Ophiocytium majus. Next base: position 7,123 of record JAULBY010046962.1, read on the forward strand.
TCGGCTGTTGAGGAGGGTGAAGGGGGCTCCCGCGAGGGGCGCCCTGCACTTGGTCGAGGAACTGCACTTCACCTTCCTGGTGGTGGTGCTGCTCATCAACGCTCGCTGGTTGGTGGGAGGCCTCATGAAGAACCTGTCGGAGCAGGAGCCCTAATGGTGCGCCGCCTGCACCCGCAGGTGATGCCATCGCTGCCCCCCGCCAGGGGTGGTACCTGCGCTACAGCGCATTGTACATTTTTTGTCGCCACCCCCGCACACCCGCCGCTTGATTGCCGAGGGTGGTGGGCCCGCAGCACAGCGCGGGCCCGAGGCTTGTTTATGGTTTTTCCGTGTTCCGGGGCTAGCTCCCTGCATACTAGTATTGCTCAGAGTAGGTACTGCCATGAGGTGCTGCTGGTTGTGTAGCAGCAGCGCCGAGACAGGCCGTAGGCTTCCTGTGAGTGTTTGTTTATACACGCCGAGAGCAGCCTTGAGCACTTGTGCGCGAAGGAGCGCCGTCTGCGCCGCGCTCGCCCCACACCCATCCATTGCTTAGCATCCGGGCGCGCTGAAGCAGCTGTCAGCAGCTGCGCACTCTCTGGCGCCGACCCATTCTATCGCAGTCTGCTCAGGCCCATGGCGGGCCTGGCCACTGCAAATTCACACAGCACCTTTTGTCAGTTGGCGATGGTGGCTGTGCACGGCTGTTGCTGCTGTTGCTGTTTGCATGCATGCGTGCGCGGCGCACAGTGAAAGCTGCCAATGTGGTGCCCGTGCAAGCTGTCATGTTCTGTGCCGTGCTGTAATGCGCATGTGCGCTCTAGGCGCCTCAGTGCCAGCTCAACCTTGTGCTGCACTCATGGCAGCAATGCGCGCATGTGTGTACACTTTGCAACCTGGCAGTACGCGTCCAATACATGTGTCACGCAGGCGCTATGCTCTGCGGTTTTTACAGGTATAAAGGAACACACGTGGCAGTGTCACCAGAGAGCACCGCCATCACTTCAACACAGCAGCCTGCATGCAGCTGTGCGATATATCATTGTGCATGAGTTGATCTGCCGACCAACACTCTAGAAAGGTAAATCTCAAACACACCACGCAGTGAAACGGTGCCAGCCAACCAACAACTCGTGCCATTGCTCAGCACATAACATCAATCTTACTGAGCTCATGCCAGCTGCCGTCACGCACCAGCCTGCGCCGCGAGCGCATCCAGCTTGAGCAGCGGCACCTCCACCGCCTCCGCCGCCGCCGCCCTCCTCCCCTCGCCTGACGACGCCCGGCTGCCCCTCGCGGAGGCCCCAGACTCCTTGGATGCCGCCCTCTCCTTAGGCGTGGCCGCCGCCGACACGGCGGGCGCGGGCGTTGTCGCCACCGGCGCAACTGCCGCGGCCGGCGCGGTAGCGGCGAGCAGCGCCGCGGCCTCGGCGTGCAGGCGCTCAAAGGGCGGGCGCGGCGTTGGCGGGTAGCCCTTGGGGGGCGCGCGCGCGCCGCGCCCCCTGAAGCCCGCATTTGTGATGGGGTCGAACCCCTTGGAGACGCCCTCCGCAATGCGCGCGTGGCTCACGCGGTTCAGCGACGCCACCGCCGCCGCTGCCTCGGCTATCCTCCGCTGCTCCAGCGCCGCCGCCACGAAAACGCGGCCCGCGGTGCGGCGTGCGAGCCCCGGCTCGGGAATGGCGTCCATGGCGGCCTCCCGCGCCGGGTCCCTCGGCTCCTTGCTGATGATGTTGTACAGGCGGCCTTCGGAGAAGAGCACGGTCTGGGGCAGGCGCTTCTGCTGAGCAAGGCCCTGCACGGGCCCGAAGGCGTCCCGAGCGGCCTGGTAGTCCTGCTCCTTTTTGCTGTCGTAGTAGCGGCCCTCGAGGGCGTTGAAGTCGTGCGTGCGCGCGTACGCCGTGCGCGCGGCCTCCAGCGCCTGCTCCGCCTCTTTCTGAGTCCTGCCCTGGTGGTCCGTTACGTAGCAGTTGCTCAGCACGTTGAAGTCGCGGACTATGCCCTTGTGTTTTGCGGGCCTCCCTCCACCCCCCACCCCCTGCTGCTTCCTACCCTCCCTGCCGTTGTTGCCGCCCCCACCTCCTGGCCTATCCATGTTGCTGATGATGTTGTAGGTTGTGCGAGAGTCGGGCACCTTTCGCCGCCGCCGCGCTGCCAACCCCGGGTCCTCGCTTGCTCCCGCCTCAGGGCTTAGCGTCGTGTTGGTGACAATGTCGTACTGGTGCTGGCTGCGGGCGGCGCGGCGGGTCCTGCCAGCCTGCAGCAGCTGGGCAGCCTTGGTGGTCTCCGCACTGAAGGTGGTTGCCTCTCGCTGCGCGTCCCTGAACTTGCCTAGCACCGGGTCCAGAGCCCTTTCCTTTCGCTTCACCTCGTATGAGGTGACGTACTTGGTGGGAGGCACCTGGGATTTGTCCCAGGGCAGGCGGCTCTTGGCTGCAGCGTACTGCTGGAGGTCCTCCCCCCAGGTCATGGCACGGCTGCTTGCTGCTGCTACGCTCGTCTCCAGGCACGTTGAGGTGCAGCAGCAGGCAGTGCCTCGCCAGCGCCTCTCTGCTGCAGCAGCTGCCCGCGGTGCGGGCTGACTCAGCAGCAGCTGCTGGTGCCGATGCAGCGGCTTGGTGGTGTGCTGCCTGATGGCTGCCTGGTGGTGATGTCTCCACGACGTAGGCCGGAACACAGAGGGTGCTGCTGCACCCTCCCGCAGGCTGCTGCATGTGTTCTTCGCAACCGTGAAACCGTGAGCGGTTTCGCGCGACCGAAGGAACCGGGGTCCGCAATTTTGTTCAATCGGCACCACAGGCATGGCACACGCGCACACTCTTGTGATGACAGGAGCTTCAGGCCTGACAGGCTGCCTGACAAGCACTAGAAGCATGCCATGGCGAACAAGGTTTAAAAGCATGCGGCATGCATGGGGCACGCACTTGCAGCAGCGGCAGCGCAGCGGCAGCGGCGCACATCACATGCACACGAACATATCGTAACGGGACAAACATGTGCTTGACACGTGCACAATCGCAGCAGCAGTGCACCTGTTGCTGAGCCTTTTGGTGGTGCACACACACGCCCCTCAGCACGCACACCAAGGATGTTATGTACAGCAGGAACCAACACAGGGGTGGGCGCAGAGCGTAATGTGCAGCGCCAGCAGAGCAACCCTACCATGTCCCTGACAGAGAAAAACCTGCTGCCCTGGCCCAAATGCACACGCCAACTGCCAAGCACTGCAGCATCCCACGGGTTACAGCCGCGCCAGACCTGCAGCTGTGATTTGCTGCTACACGGAGAGACGGCGCCTGCTTGCTGGCGAAATTAACAAGCGCCAGCGCCACGGGCTGTGGCTTCCCGTGCGCAAAATGGCCGCTCGTGGTCACACCCAGCTAGCTCTGCCCGTGCCGAGCCAGAGGCGCAGAGCTTCACTGCATGAATTCTGCTGAGCACATTCACGCAGCACCGGCTACTGCTGAGCACTGTAGCAGCTCCGCATCACGCTACTTCCGCGCACCGTGCTGCTCGACTACATGTCTTGCAAGGAGCGCTGAATCGCCTCCGCAATCAGCTCCTCCTCCGTGAGCTCGCGGTCCTGCCCCTCCTGCTGCTGAGCACTCCCCAGCTGCTGAGCAGGCGCCGTCTGCTGCTGAGCACCCATTGCCTGCTGCCCCAGCAGCGCCCCAAAGTCCAGCTGCCTGGCACCACCAGCAGGCGCAGCAGCGGCGGGGGGGGGCGGCGCGCCAAAGCCTGCTGAGGGTGGGCCAGCCATGCCCATGCCTGGGAAGCCGCCGCCTGGCGCCGCGCCCATGGCCTGCGCCTGCTGCAGGAGCTGCGGGTTGGCCTGCATCATCTGCATCATCTGCTGCATCATGCCCGGCTGGGACAGCATGGCCCGCATCTCGGGCGTCACACGCTGCGGGGGGGGGGGGCCAGCAGAAGGGGAGGGGTGGCACAGGGTCAGTCGGTGTTGGTGGTTGATGTGGCGGGTCAGGTACAGACTGTACAGTGTATCGCAATCCCGTAAGGATGGCCACAGCGTGTGCCAGCGTGCACACAGCCCTGTCTTATTAGGCACTACCACTTTCCATTACAAACCAGACTATATTCCAAGGAGCATGTGTGCCGGGTTCACACTTCTGTGTCTATTCCAAGCATGCGCTGAAGGTATGTGCATCATGTGAGCAGGTTTCGCGGGCCATCTAATTGTAGTACTTCTAGTAGTATATTAGAAGGATACTATACTAGCAGTGTAGTAAGTATTACTGTAGCATACAGTAATCATTCGAAGTACATACTTTTACTGGAGTACTTCAAGTACTGGTGAAGTACATAGGGAAGCTCATCACCACGTGACTGAAAAGATCGGTGGCATACATGGCGCTGCACGGCATCACTGAAGTAGTAATACATCAGTGTGCCTGCACCCATCTGCTGGTGTAAGCATGTGCGGGCGAGCCAGCCGTGGCAGCACGTTTGCAAGCTACGCTGCACCTGCTTGACACTGCATGTACACACAGCACTGACAGCACTACCATAGTGCTGCTGCGCACAACGCCACCACCGCCGAACATGCCACAACCAGCTATGCTAAGGCTATAGAAGCATACTTGGAAGTACTTTGTGCGTGTGGACGAGTGCTGCTGCACCAGCATGGTACTTGGACGTATTCAAGTTGAGATATACACTTCGAAGTACTTCATGAACTATGTGCCTTACAGGTATGCAAAAATGTATGTACATGGCAGTAGTGCATGGGGCGAAGGGCAGCTCCCGGGTCCAAAATTTCTCTGCTGAGCACAAGCTCGTCGCCGAAGTACTGTAGCAAGTTAACAGCTTGTTACGCAGACTTGGCATGTGCACCACCACGTTTCAGAACATGCCGGCACCAGCCTGGCTTATAAATACACTCCTTGAAGCATACTTTGTACATGTACTACGTACGTAGTACTACTATGTTTATTGTGTGCAAGTGTTGGGGTGCGCTCACTGGGTGAAACTTGGACAACAACACATACTTTCGAAGCATACATCTATGTATGGTGGTGCAGCCCCTGCCGGTGGGGATACGTAGTTTGTCACACCTATATGTACCACTGGCAGTACCTAGTGGTACGAAATATGAGCACTCATACACAAGAGTAGATGCCCCGCACCTTGTTGAAGTACAAATGTCCAGTTACAGCAGTTACTTCGGTGCAGTTCCGCTGAGCTCACCGGGTCATTGTTGAGCGCCTGCTGCACCGCGGGGTCCTGCATAGCCCGCTGCAACATCGCCGGGTCCCGCATTGCAGCATTGAGCATGTCCCCCATCCCCCCCCCTCCCATCCCTCCTCCCATCC
>JAULBY010046973.1:0-12430 GCA_032358315.1 Ophiocytium majus
GGGGGGGGGGGGGGGGGGGGGGGGGGGGGTCCTTAAGCTTTTCGCTATACAGTAGTATACTATCACCGATTCACAGGAGGACATGAAGGCCTTGCCTGCAGGCGCAGCCACCAGCAGCATGTTTGCTCACGTGGCCACGTGGTGCCTTGGTAGCAGCCTCAGTATACGTGTAAGCAACTTGCCAATGAATTGCGTGCCCTGGTGCCTGTGCACAGCATGCCGGGACCGGGCACTGCAGTTGCGGAAAATTCAACACTGCAATCCGTGCGACAGTCACCATTGTTAACCTAGACTGTCTCAAGTGCCCGCACCGGGTCTGAGCGATGCACACCTGCTTTCGGGTCTAAAGTGCTTTGCACTGTGTGTCATTGCTGTGAATACACGTGCTGTGTGTGTGTTGTGCGCCATGCTATAGCGGGTGGTGACTGGCGCAGCTGCATCCTGCATAGTCACTACTTCTTCAACAACTAGTTGATAATATTACCAGTATAATCATTATGACATATGCGTGTCGCGGTATCAGATACTAGCAGTGCGTGGTGACATGTACGGACTGCCAGCTGCAGTACGGCTTGGTTCAGCATGCACATGTCACTGCCTGTACTAGCTCAATGATCGCTGCTAGTTATGCATGGACTTCCGTGCTGTGCACTGTCTTGATGCTGCAGCTTGACAACGTTCGAGCTGCAGCCTGCGGCACCTGCTGCCGTTTTCAGCAACCACTGCCTGACTCAGTCCCGGCCTTTGCGCCGGTCCCGTTGCAAGGAGCATGTTGCATGACGATGATCTGATGTCATGCCAGTGGTTGCTGCCTTTTGCGGAAGACTTGACCGTGCACAGGTGATGGATGTCAGAACCTGCAACACAGTGACACGCGCACACCACATGCCACCAGCAGACGCTCCAGTATGCTGTGCAAACTCGGGCAGCACCAACCAGATGAAGACACGCAGCGGCTTGCGCCAACGCGTTGACCAGGCACCGACGGTATGTTTTATAAGGTTGTGGTTAGCCACGCGTAGTTAATCGTGCACGGAACAGCTGCAGACGCACGGACGGTGTCCACACTGTGGCACTGCCTGCGCCAGACGCACTATCGAGGCAGCTGTTTACAGTGGCACCTGCTGCAGCTCGCTGACCACTGTGACATCCTAACAACAAAAAAAGGATGCACCAACGCACCAGCACTGGCGACGCCCGTGCATGGTGCGCCATCCCTGCAAAAATTACACACTTACACAGAGTCACAAACACACACACATGTCTACATAGAAACATCTTGCTGGTCTGGCAGGTGGGCGCGCACTGCACAGCGCCGCCGCCTCTGCTGCCCTGGCAGCACCACACACACAAGAGTGGGCTATGGGGACGGGTTGAGCTATCCCAATGCAGCCCAGATGCAGACAGGTCGTCCCCCGGCGACATCGGTACCCCGCAGCGTTACCTGCAACCGATGGCGGCCCAGGCACGCCACCCAAGGTGTGTTGCACACTCACCTAGGAGGCAAGTGTCTGCATGCTGCCGCTGCTGAGCACCCTCTATGTGCCCGGTCCCATGAGCCACCTAGCCACACACACACCCTTGTGTTGCGCAGCCGGTGCCAACAACACCGAGCCGCTGAGCAGCAAACTACCGCAGCAGCGACTCGGAGGCTTCTGCCGGTGAAAGACACTGGCAGCAGGCACGCCTCACACCCCGCCGCCGGCGCCCGGTGGGTACCCCTCCCACAGGTCCGGAAACACCTCTGGGGCGGCCTCGACCAGCCGGCGCACAAATGCGATGCACGGCTGCAGGTCCGCCATGGCGGGCTGCGCATCATCGGACGCGCGCATCAAATTGGGCGCGAATATAATGCCCAGATTCTCCGCACTCATCTTGTTCTCGCTCGCGCACAGGTGCACGCGGTGCAGAAGCGCAAACAGCAGCCGCGCGCAAGCCGCGGCCGTTGGCCCCAGGCCCGCCAGCAGCGCCCGCGCCGCCGGAGCGAAAGCCTCCACGCCGCCGCCGATGCCGCCGCCGCTGTCTGCGTCCGCTGCCGCCGCGGCGGTCGCCAGGGCAAGGGCGGCACGGTACTGGGATGCAGGTACCAATGGCTCGGGCAGCTCCCGAAAAAGCATTTTGACGAGGGAAGCGACGGCGTGCACGCCGTGGGAGGCCAGGGCGTCGGGGGGGACGTCCTCGCCCGCGTCGTACCTGTTTGGTTGCATCGTGGTTCAGCGAGTCGGGGGGGGGTGAGGCTGTTGCAGACTGCAGCGGTTGCGATTGGTTCGCCGCGTATTGCGACAGCTGCTCTGGCGCCGGTGCCAGCTCGGCTGCTGGGTACTGGCACCACCGCATAAGGCCACTGGTTTCATGGCATGTTGCTATCATGGCTATGTACTTCTGAAGTATAGCAACAGCACTTGTGGTAGGTATTGTGGCATGTACCAGTGGCGATTCAAATCTCAGCAAGTTAGAAATCTCAGTGTCACCGCTGGATTCTGGTCTGGATATGGTCACTGCCAATGCTTAGGTTGGCTGCCGCTGTGCTATGTAGGGTACAGTGATGCATCGCCTGTTATCAGGTAGACTATACGGGCATACACTATCTCAGAGTATGTAGTAGTGCAGGAGTCTGATGACCTCATGCGGTGCTTGAATGCACAGTCACATGTAGCGGAGGAGTACAACTGGGATACTTTGTGTTTTGCACATGATTTATGAACTTTTTGTGTGCCAATTGGAACTATGTGCAATTGTATGTTGAGCAGCATACACATAATAGCAATTTTGAACTGTGCACACCCTGGACGACGGACTGTCGCGACGGCTTCGTGCAGACGACAGGGACGTTGCGTCTGCAACAGGTGTTGTGTACCGCGACGGGGAAGCACAGAGGCTTGTGACAACAGGTGCCGCGTACACAACAATTGTTACAGAGCGTGCGCGACGGCCGTTGTGTGGCACGACGGAGCTCGGTAGTTGTGTGTGCAACATGTGCGACGTTTCACGACGGAGCCCATGACGGTAGCAGCAAGAGCGACTTTCAGCCCTCTCGGAACTGGAAAACGGCGATGGCATCGACAACAACCTTTGGCGGCACCTTGTCCCCAGTAGTGCTGCTGCTGCTGCGAGCAATGCCTTCGCCAGAGCACGCGGGACCGCCGCCGTCGTCTCTCAAGGCTGCGAAATCCACCCGCGCCGGGTGATTGTGTGTGCTCAGCGGCTGCACGACGGCTCCACGACAGGACAACGGTACCCAACAGAGCAGGGGGGTGCGGTGCGCAACGTCCGTCGTGCAACACGACGGATCATTCACCAACGGCATGCAACGCCATCGTGTGCCACCACAGGCTAGGGCGCAGGGGCCCGCGACTCCGTCACGATGGAGCTCTCGTCTGCTCCGTCGCGACGAAATTCCGTCGACTCTGCCGTAGAACCGTTCCGTCGTCCAGGGTGTGGAACAGTGTCATGACTCATGTGCCGGATTAATCATACAGTACTTCCGAAACTGGTGTACCAGCACTGTTTACCACCACTTTGCCAAATCAGTTCAATTTAACGACCGGCTTGAGCAAAACTTAAAGCACATCACTACTACACAGCTGTGAGAATCTAAATGTCCATTCCTGAACAGAAATGCAGTTGTAACGCAGGGACACGCCGGCACATGCTGCACTCTTGCACAATGCCTAGTAATTAGGGTCGCCGGAATCGTAATTTCGGGACATACCGGTCAACGGTAGTTTCATCATACCCGCTGCGGATCCCAAAAGTATCCCACAACGCCTTGACGTCTGTAATGGCCCTACCGTACTGAAGACCAAACGTCATAAGGTTACGGCGAAAATATGTTCCGCATTACGGAGTAATTTAAAAAAAATACAATTCCGGCAACCCTACTAGTAACACAAGACACATGATACACTTTGAAGTAGTTCGAAGCACTACGGTAGTGCTTCGAAGTACCAGCCGTATGGCTGCAACGGTTACCCGCACCATGAAGGCCCACTTGATGCACTTCAGCAGCGTCGTGACATCTCGGCACAGCACCCATAAAAGAACCAAACAAAACCCTGTGTCATTCTACATCTTCACTCGTACTGCTGGTGACAAGGCTTGTACGTCAAGTACTTATAGTACTTGCTGTGGTACACCACCCTCTGCTACGTTTCAGTTGCCACCGCAGTATCAGTACTTTCTTCCACTAGGTATACGCCACATTACTCTCGAAAAATGTAAACGGCCATGTGAGGCTTTCTCTGGCGCCCAACACACAAGCACACCACACACACCCACCACCTCACCCAGACCCCCCCCAACTCACATCTTTTTCAGCTCTGCCACGCCATCCACGCCCGCGGGCACCCTGAAAATGCCGCGCTCAAACAGCGCCTGCGAGTCCAAAAACGCCACCCACTCCCTCAGAGGCACAGGGGGGGCAGACCAGCAGGTCAGGGACCGCCCAAATAGGGCCCCGGGGGGCGCCGCTGCCCGTTCGCGTGGCGCCAGAGCTGCGACTGCCGCTGCCGCAGCGGCTGCCGCCTCTTCGGCGGCTGCTTCGGCGTCGGCTTCGGTGCGCGCCTCTGCGGCTGCTGCGATGAGGGCGTCGAAAACCACGGCCTGGGGGGATGGGTGTGTGGGGGGGGCAGGAGGGGAGTGGGGGTGGGGGTCGTCAGTGCCGCGGCACGGCAGAGTGCTGCTGCTGAGCAGGGAGGGATTGGCGTACACGGTGCGCGCTCGTGATCTAAATCGTGATCTGGTCGGGGGTGGTGTCAAGGTCCGCACTGACACAAGTACAGTTGTAGGGTACTGTTTGTCACCAAATATGAGGCGGACAACAGGCCTCCGCACCCCACGCTACCACAGCAACACAAAATCCGCACAGCTTCACCTGCAACTGCAACTTCAGCTACGTCTACTAGTAGTACCGGTACAAGCCTGGCACACACCCGCACGCACCTCAGCCTGTGCCACTGGCGCCGCCGCCACCCCCTCCATGGCCACCATTCCGCCACACCGGCGCCATCCATCTACACAGCTGAAAACCTTCACTGCAATTTTACCTTACTTTCACTGCGCGTCAGGCACGCACCTCAGCCTCCGCCGCCGCCGCCGCCCCCGGCACCGCCACCGTCGCCTCCGTTATTGCCTTCACGGCAACAGCATATACTTCACTAGAAGTACATAGCTGCAACTGCAGCTACTGCGTAGTTCATTTTCAACTAAACGCGCGGCCACCCCGGCGCGCACCTCAGCCTCCGCCGCTGCCACCACCGCGCCCGGCCCACCGCCGTCGGGCGGCGCCGCCGCCACCGCCTCCATGGCCGCCATCGCCTCGGCGGAAACAGCGTACACACACCTACAATTGCAACTACTATGTACTTCAAGCAGTACACCTGCAACTAAACACCCAGGACACGCCCGCACGCACCTCAGCCTCCGCCGCCGCCGCCGCCGCACCCGCCGCTGCCCCCGGCGCCGCCGCCACCGCCTCCATGGCTGCCATCGCCTCGGCAGCAGCACCATCCGTGAGCACAGCGCTGCCCTCTAGCGGTGCCAGGCAGGCACGCGCGCGCAGAGCCGTGGTGGCCGCCAGCGCATGGCACAGCTCGTCGCGCAGCTGCGGCTCCGCTCGCGCAAGCGCGGTTATGCGGGCCAGGAGGTCTGCCGTGGAGGCGCGCAGCTCCGCTGTTGATGTGAGGGCTTTCGTCTGATCAGCAGCCGGAGGGAAGGGGGGGTAAGGGGTTTGGTTGGGCTCGAGGCAGGTGGGCCTGCGGACGGGGAGAAGCTGTGGCACAAGTTTCGTGTGCTGAGCACTGCTCAGTGAGCAGGTGTGTCGGGAGCTGCTGAGCACTGCTGTGCTTTAGATGGCTTGGGGGTGAGGGGGAGGGGGGGGGGGGATGTCCCGCCGCATTCGTAGCAACGGCCCCGTGGAAAGCGGGGCGCGCCGCCAATACAATTGCGAGGGGTGTGCGTACGCTGTTGCAGGTGAAAAAAACCGCATCCATCCTCGCCACGGGGGCTAGGAGCAGAGAGTGTACCTGCGGTGCTGCTGCCTACAGATGCGAGGCTTGGTGGATACCGGCTCTGGTGGTGTGCGCAGCTGTGGTGGAGGTCGGCGCAGGTGTGCAGACCCTGGTCTCGGGACACGGGTGCCACCTTGCCGACACGCGAGACGCACTGGTGCTGTGAGACCAGCAGGTGCCAGTACTGTACAACAGAAATCATGGGTGTGCTGTGAAGGACGTTGCACGAGGCCGCTGCCAGCGACTGCCTACTGCACGCCTGAGCCACACACCTTTCTTGCCCTGGCAGCCTTCTTGGCCTCCCTCTTCTTGGCCTCGTCTTTCTCCTTCTGTATCTGCAGCAGGCATGGCGTCGCAGACAAGCAAAGCAGCAACACATGTGCACAGGGCATCGCCAGCCACCAATCCAGCAGCGCAGACAAGCAACAGCAGAGGTGTGGTGAGGGCTTGCAGGCTTGGCTTCTGTGGCTGAGTCGCATCTGACGACAGCTGGAGCTCAGGGCCAGCTTGGTCATGCTGCTACCACCACTGCAGCCATGCCAGAGCTGCGTGCCACACATGGGGTGGCGGCTGCTCCAGGCCAACCACACGCGTGCAGTCAACCAGAAAGCTGCGTTCGACGAGGTCTCACTCACCAGGGCCTGGTGGTTGGCCTTGGCCTTCGCCAGGCTGTTCTTCTTGGACATGGCTGCTGCTGCTGGTGGCTGCGGCTTCCTCTGCTGCCGCCACAGCCAGCACGCCGTGGCGATGTGTGAGGCACCCTGAGCGCAAAGTAAGTTGCGCTGCACTACCGCAGCTGCTCAGCAGGTCGGGGGGCCCCGATTCGGGCCCGAATGCCGCAGATCGACACCCCGGGCCCGAAACTGTTCCAAGAGGAGTGTCACCCTTCACACGCCGGGCGCCGGGAGCTCTGCCGGTGCCTCAGAGCTGTGCAGCCGCTGCCCCGACACGAGCGGGGGAGTAGCTGGTGCCATGTGCGTCGCGCCAAGCTCTGCCGCCGCCACCTCCGGTTCCTGCAAGTGCGAACAAGCAGGAGGAGTGGGCGCAGGGATGGCAATGGCACCACCGGCAACAGCGATGGCGACGACGTCAACCATGGGCGGGAGCAGCTCCGGCGAGCTCACGGCTGTGCAGCGGGCACAGATCAGGAGGCTGTACAGCAGGTGCAGGCCCTTCATGGCGCACTGGCTGCTGCCCTACCTGAGGCTGTCGTGGCTGGCAAAGTGAGTGCTGTGCTGCTGTTTCATTTGAGGGGGTGTGACATGGCGCCGGTGAGGGGCCGCAAGCAGCAGACAGTTGGCAGACCGTGTCCACCAGCCGCTTCGCGCAGTGCATGCGGCGATGCTGGTGTCTGGGGGGCTGCTTGCGCTTGATTGCATGGTGCTGCCAGTGCTGCCTTGCTGCTGGTGCCGCATCGTGCACGCGGGGCCGTCGGCGACGCGTGCACGATGCCTGCTGAGAGCTGCGGCACTCTGGCAGCTCTCGCAAAGGTCACGTGCGGTTCCCCGCAGCACACACAACAGCCTGTGTCTGCCAAGCACGCTCCAGCTCTCGCGAGCCAGACATATGGCGCTGCTGCTGCTGCTGGTGGTGGTGCTGCTGCTGCTGGTGGTGCTGGCTGTGTGAGCTGCACTGCAGCGCTTGCGCGTCTGACAACCTTTGGCTGAGTCATGTGTTGTGCACATGTGTTGACTGCCCCTGCTCCTCCGGTGGGCGGCGCTGCCTGCCGGCTGGCTGCCACTCCTGCGATACTGCTGCTGCTGCCTTGTGGAGCAGGGCGGCCATGGTGTGCAGGACATGGAATCGGCTGTGCTACGACCCTGCGACCATTGCTGCATGCATTGAGAAGGTGTGTGCACATGAGCACTGGAATACCGACACCGTGACATGTTACCCTTGCTCCAACCCACACTCACAAGAGCGTGCCAGTGCGCGTGCATACACCAATCATACGGCATTGCACCATTCCCCTGCAACAATCTCCACCAGCCCTGGCATGTGAGCCACTGCGTGTCCTGACAGCAAGTGCACACACACGCGCCACCAGACACTGACCGTGGATGCATTCTCCTGTGCTGTGCACGGGGTGATGCGCCCAGTGCGCTAGGTGCACACACCGCGCCTGGTGCTCCAACACAACAAGCGGCTTTGCCGCCAGCAGTGAGACTGTTGCGGCGCCACGCAGCTGGAATTGCGCAGCTTGCGGCCACGAATGCGGAGCTCATTTTCCTCGTCTATTTCTTGGTTCCTGACGCGCTCGCTTGCTCTCAGGGAGGCGTGGACCGTGCGGACCGCCGCCTGCTCTGGCAGTCTCAGGTGCGAGTGTGCAACAGTATGTATTTTTTGTACATGAAATATGTGGGTGTGGTGTGAGGATCACAGGTGCATACATGTGACGTGTTGTCTCGGAGTGGCAAGCTCTAGGTCATCCACATATTCACATGCACAAAACAGTAGTACTACCAAGTACTTCTGAAGTATGAAGTATGTACTGTACAATTCGAAGTACTTCGAAGTTACATGTACATATACTTGAAGTCTACTACAGTATACACATCGATGTACACTTCTGAAGCACAATGGACAGCACTTGAGTTCTGAAGCAGAGCTTTGTACACCAAACACCAAGACACGCATGCTGCAAATGAAGTACACTGTGTGTGTAGGCTGTGTACAGAGTATCTGCGTGTACAGACTAACACGCCACATGGTTGTGATGGGTGTACAAGTGAAGTGCGTGTCACAACTTCAACTACTGTGCACACCTATGAGCATGCGTGTACTCTCTGTGTACGTGGAAACTCGTCTAGGAGCGATAAGCTCTAGGTGCTCCCCCGCCGGTAGGAGCCGTCACCCCGCGGGGTGAGCGCAAAGCGCAATGCGGCAAGACCGGCCTACCCAGGGCACCATTTCTCGCACCCACCGACGCGCGGACTCCATCATAGAAGCGTGTTATTTGTGGTGTGGGCGCTTGGCTGCCCCGCGCCAGCATCCATGCTACCTGGGCTGCTGCCCGCCCGCCAGTGCAACGCAGTACAACTGCTTGGGTGCCTGGAGTCTTTACACAGCAGTGCCCAGCAGCTGTAGGTACGCTGCCCCTGTTGGTAGCCCATTGGCACTGCATCAAACTGTCTACAGGAAGTCCTGTGTCCGGCTGGTACAGGTATTTGCCAGTTGTCTTTGCACCCAAAGAACTATGTATACATGCAGGTGTGCAGTATCACAGATCTACCTGAAGTGAGTGTACATGTGTGTCTCGTGTTAGTGTACTTCAAGTATACGTCTAACAATGTACATCGAAGTGGTTGCGACAAATGCATTGCTGGCAGAGCTGGCGCTGCTGACACTGGCAACTGCTGAGCACAGGTGGGCATGGCATTACAGTACAGTATGCACTTGGGAGTACATGAATCCACAATACATGTGGATTCATACACGTAGGCTAAATACTTCTTTCTTTGAAGTACTACACAAGAAAATAATTTAATAACTGGAAGTATACAATAGCGTATGTAGACTTCACGTGCGCATGCTTTGAATGATACTGAAGTATATACTTCGGAAGTACATATATGTACCATCATCACACCAGAAGTATGTATCACCTGGACAATAATATCATGCCTTTGTTATGAAACACTGCTGCTGCCTACCTGCTGCTGAGCACAGGTGGGCACAGCCACCACGCACGTGCTGGGCGTCATCTCAGCCCTGGCGTCAGCCTCACTCACAGAGTACTTGAAATACTACAGTAGTATGTATGTAATCTGTATAATAACATAGGTTATGTATAACACTGCTGCCGCTGCCTGCTGCTGAGCACAGGTGGGCATGGCCACAACGCACCCGCTGGGCGTCATCTCAGCCCTGGCGTCCACCTCACTCACAGAAAATGTATTTATATTCTGCACAGTAACATAGTTTATGTACCTCAGACGTATAACACTGCTGCTGCCTCCTGCTGCCGAGCACAGGTGGGCATGGCCACCACACACGCGCTGGGTGACATCTCAGCCCTGGCGTCAGCCTCACTCAGATTATGCATTTATAATCTGTACAATACATGTTTCTCGAAGTACTTTTTTTGAAGTAGTTGATGTATAACGCTGCCGCCGCTGCCTGCTGCTGAGCACAGGTGGGCATGGCCACCACGCACGCGCTGGGCGTCATCTCGGCCCTTGCATCGGCCTCACCACGCGGGCGCGACCATCTCTTCCAGAGCATCCATGACCAGCGAAATTTCCTGGACGACTCGGAAGTGAGCCCACTTCTCCCCGAAATTTGCCCAGAATTTGCCACAAACTTACCACCGTTTCAATGCTTGCACGACTAGCGGGGGTGCGACCACCTCTTCCAGAGCATCCATGACCAGCGAAAGTTCCGCGGCGACTCGGCAGTGAGCCCGGTTTTCCCCAGATTTTGCCGAGAATTGCCACACACTTGACCACCTGTTCCAATGCTTGCACGACTAGCGAGGGTCGCCTCCCGAATTTGTGACTCAGCTGAGCACCAGTTGCAGAGGTAATACGACTTGGTGCAGTCACCCCCCCCTCGAACTTGAAAGTATAAACACGCACTTTGTCACCTTTCCAAAGCCCGCGTGACCAGCGATAAGAACTGCCAGCATGTGCTGAAGGTGCGCCAAGTCCGCCCACCCCCATGGGCATAACCGCATCATGTACTGTGTACTTCACCACCCGTGCAAACCATGCGGGGCATCCCTTCTTTGCACCATTGCTTTTTTTAATGTGTTGACAAGAGCATCACCGCTAGTTGTCGAGCGCCAACGCGCGCCGTTCCCTGCTACCTACAAGTATACTGCTGCCTGGTAGTTTACAGAGGCATATGAAGTATGTACAGTGATGTACTTTTAATGTACATGTATACTGTGAGCTACCATATATATATATATGTTTATACTGCTACTACTTTTAGTATACTGCATGTGTATATGTCCATGTGGGCACTGCTGAGCACCTGTGCGCGCCGCTCCCCGCATCACAGGATGCCCTCACCCACTCCAGCCAGTCGGAGCCCGTGACGCCGACGCCCAGCACCGGCGCAGAGGTAAGTTCACCTTCAACTTCAACAGGCGCACTTCAACTTTGACAGTGCGCATGCATGTCACAGCAATGCGCCCCCGGCGGTTTGAGCCATGCAGTGGTTTGTAGCCCCAAGAAAGATGGGCGCGCCAGAGGTTACTTCAACTTGAGTTAGTCGACTTCAACTGTGCAAAAGCCTGTTGTGCTGGAGCCGTGTACAGGTGCAGAAGTTGCTGCTCTGATGCCTTGTGACACCTGTACTTCAACTTCATAGAGCAAACTTCAGCTTTGCAGACGGCTCTCCTGTCGCGTACCGCCTCCCTGCCCTCGTCTGGCTGATGAACTGCCCCATCGCGACCCCTGTACTTTTTTTGTAGAGCAAACTTCAACTTTGCACACGACTTTCCTGGCGCGCGTACCGCTCCCTGGCTGATAAGCTGCTGCCACCCGCAATTGCGCTGTGCCTGCGCTGCTGTGCCCCTGTGCCTGTGCTGCCCATGGCTGTAACTGGGCACCACCCAGATGGGGGACGCTGAGCTCCTGACATCCGCCAATCAGGTGTGTGGAGTTTAGGTGTTATGAACACTCATGAACACATAGATCACCATGCATGTAATCCTTGAGGTAAAATTCGCATGTGCATGTTCATGAGCACATGTTCCCAGATCATGTACATGAACAAGGCAAAACTCACACGGTATTGAGTAGTGATGGGTCATGGCGCCTTTGCACAGCGCCTGCGCACACGCACCGGTGCCCAAGCGCGCCCAGAAAAAAACGCACGGCCGACCACTGCCACCCACACCCATGGTCATCACCAAACTCAAGTGCGCACTTCACGCGCTGGCAGCATGCGCACCACAGAGACTCATTGTGCACGCTATGAAATAGCACCCATTTTCAACTTCAACTTTAAGTCCCGCCGTCCCCGCTGCCGCCGAATCATCCCGCCGCTGCCGCCGCCACCGCCACTGCCGCCGAATCACGCCACCGCTGCCGCCGCCACCGCCACCACCGCCGCCGCTGTTGCTGCTGCCGTTGTCTCCACCCCCCCCCCCCCCCCCCCCCCCCCCCCCCACCGTGCAGCAGGCCGCAGGCAGGGGGCGCGACGGCGGGCGCGGCGGCGGCGGCAGGGGCAGAGGGCTGCAGTCGGTGTCTCCCGGCTCCGCGTCGCCTCGCAGCGGCTTTGTGTGCGCGTACGACTTCTCGCCGCGTGCGCAGGAGCGCGCGGACAAGCTCGACACCCACGCTGGCACGTTTGCAAAGCTCAGGTGAGCGCCAGCCCGTGCCGCCGCTGCTGCTGCCGTTGGCGCCGTTGCCGCTGCCGCTGTGGTTGCCGCCGCAGCTGCCGATGCCGCCGCCGCTGCTGCCGCCGCCGCC
>JAULBY010046984.1:0-12429 GCA_032358315.1 Ophiocytium majus
GAAAGCCCTTTGCACACGGTGCGTGTGACCAGGAAATCAGACAGGTAGCGAAAAACAGACTGGGAAAGCTCAGTACCGTGGGAAGCCTGGCATGTTGCCAGATGTGTATACCTTAGCGAGCCAGCGAGGTGCCACTGTAAGAATTGGGGTACACAGTGCTGTGTGTCAACTATCACGGATGCGTATGCTCACAGCCTGTTGCCTGTTGAGCTGAAGGCGTGCAAGCGCTTGCAGCGGAGCATGCGGCAGCGGCACCAGCCGGATCATTGCACACTTGGCAGCAGGCATTAGCGCAGCAGCAATTAACACGCGGCTGTGTTACAGTGAAGTGACCACCACCGAGCATGAACAAATCGCATGGCTGCAGTGTATTGCAGATAAAAAAGTGTGATTGGCAGGCAGATGGGCACACCTTAGCCCACACACTCCATCACCAAGGAGTGGCAAGAGCTGTGTGCCTGCCAACATGTATGATGACCAGCAATGTTCAACTTCCTACCTCAAGTTCTGTCACTCACGGTGTTGCAGCAAATGTGTGACCAGTGGCACACACTTGTGCCACCCTGCGCACAATGCCCATTTTCCAAGGTCTGAAGTACAAGTTGAACGTGCGCGCAGCCTTGCCGGCGCACAGCGCCCAGGCAGCAAGGTCTGCACTCGCACAAATCTTCGCAACCCAGGAAGCACACAACGACATTGATGCTCAGCGGTGGGATGCACCCTCAAGACTGGCAGGAAAAAAACCCGCCACATAACTCAGTCGCAGCCGCCGCCACCGCTGCCGCCGCCGCCGCTGTCACCGCCACCGGAGTCACCGCCACCGCTGTCACCGCCACCGCAGTCGCCGCCACCGCTTTCACCGCCATCGTAGTCGCCGCCGCCACCACAATCAATGCCTCCAGCATAATCGTATGTACCAGCAGTGCTGGCTCCATGGTAATCGACAGTGCCGCCGCCGCCTTTGCTGGCCTGGTTGCAACAGCCTGCTTTGCAGCACAGGACAATGCCTACGAACCCAACCACGCCGATGACGACGCCCGCGATCATTGCTGCCTGTTTGTCGAAGTGGGTGCTGCTAGGGTCACCAGAGTACTGCGCATACTCCGGCGCTGGCGCGTCCGTGGGCTCCTCAGTGACAACCGGCGTCGTGGTTTCGAGCGCG
Source organism: Ophiocytium majus (assembly GCA_032358315.1). Classification (NCBI taxonomy): domain Eukaryota; class Xanthophyceae; order Mischococcales; family Ophiocytiaceae; genus Ophiocytium; species Ophiocytium majus. Next base: position 1,163 of record JAULBY010046984.1, read on the forward strand.
GTCACGGTGATGAGTGCGACGTCGAGGTGCGTGTCATCCATGTGTGCCAGGAACCTGCTCAGCAGCACCTCGGGCTGCGCCTGCAGCAGCGCCTTGGCGTCATCGCCGGAGCTTGTCCACATGATATGGTACATGGTGAGGTCGACCAGCACGTCGGATGTCGCGCTGCGGAGGCTACGGCGGCCGCGTGAACGCGCAGCTGGCGCCAGGCGCCAGTCCGCTCCCACCGTGCTCCGCTCTGCACCGTCGGCCGCACGTACGATGTCTTGCACGGCCTGCCAGTGTGGGGGGGTGAGTGCGTGCGGGAAACGAGTGCTTGTCCCCCTTTAAGGCAACTCTGGTTAGCGCTTGCGCACGGTGGGCAATAGCAGTGCGGCGCCGCTGCCACCACCCACAGCTCGTGCCACAGCTACGATCGGCTGGTGTCGGGCACCGGGCCAATGGTCCAGTGAGACTCTTTGTTGGGGGTTCCGCGTACTTCAAAGTATGCAATATCTGCACTGTAGGGCATGACCATGGCGCAGGGCAGTGCACCGGTTGGTGGCAGTGCTTAAATGTTACGCACAAGCCCCATGTCAGGCTGAGTGTTGTCACTGAGCAGTAGTCATAGTAAGTGAATACCCCCTTCGGCATGGCATGGCAATTGCTGTGTTAACAACATGGTACCAGGGCGCACCTGACACATGTGACATGCCGTGGCACCTGCTCGCATGCCATCGTGGCAGTGTCGACACACACCGAGCGTGTGCGCCACGCTCACACAGGCGCCAGCCGCCCTTGGGCCTGCATCTCCACTCGCGCACGCACCTGGACAAACGGTGCCAGGTAGGTATTGTCAAAAGAAGACTGCCCCACCAGGCGCACGGTTAAATCCGCAGTCTCATGGGCCTAGTCCATGTATTCGCACGAGCCGCACATGTCGACCGCGTCCGCGCCCCCAAGCGAGTACATGTTATCGCCGCACTCGACGCAAGCAGACTCCACTTTCACATAGTTGGGGCCGCACACTGCAGAAAGCGGGGATGAGAGGCAGCGGCCCATGGGCGTGGCAGTCAGTGCGGCGGCGGCTCGTGCCTTCCTCCGTGGTGCTGGCAGTGCACCTCCTTGTTGGTAGTGCGGCAGTGCCGCAGTGCCTCTGGTCATGTCAGTGTTGCAATTGTGTTACAGCGAAGCCTTTGAAGTTGGTTACTTCAAGTGACAACTTCAAGTGGCTGAGCCTTTTGTGCACAACTGTGATCGGTGATCACTATTGCTACTGCTACTGTTGTGCAAGGAGCCTGAGGAGGCGACCACTCCCCCCTGGGACTGAGACCAGGTCCACACCTACACAGGACATCTACCTGCTTGTCATCATCATAAAGGTATGCCATATACTCTCTGTCGGGTGCTGTTACTCTGCTGCTGATGTTGCTGCTGCTGTGTCTCCAATGCCTGGGGTTGAGCCTTAACAGCACGGCCATGCTCAGCAACAGCAGCATGCTCAGCAGCGTGCTGAGCGCGCCCTCCAGCCCCTCTGTTGGCAGCAAAGCAGCGACGCCGCGGGTCTATCTCAGCCCTGGGTGCAGCTGGCAGGGGGCGTGCCGCCGCCGCGCGATCAGCCGCGCTTGTCGCAGCAGCCCGTGCCGCTGCAGCGAGGCAGCGACATTGTCGCGCCGCCACAGCCGCGCGGCGGGCTGGGTTGCGTGCTGCAGCCAGCTCAGCAGCATTCTCAGCAGCGGCAGCAGCAGCAGCAGCAGCAACAGCAGCGTGCTCAGCAGCAACAGCAGCGTGCTCAGCAGCAGCCTGTGCCGCTGCAGCGCGGCAGCGACATCGCGACGCCGCCGCAGACGCGCGGCGCGGCTGGGGCTGCTCAGCGGCAGCCGGAGGGCGCTGCTGCTCAGCAGAGCACCGCCGCGGCCGCAGCCCACACGCGCACCGGCGGCGCGACAAAGCTCTTTGGCCACGCGGCCAGCGCCAGTGGCGATGTGGCACATGCAGCGCAGCCGCCTGCAAGCAGCTTTGCTGCGACTGCTGCTGCTGATGCTGCGACTGCTGCTGCTGGCGCTGTTGCTGTGACTGATTTGCTGGCTCCGCTGGCGCGGCTGAAGCCAGTGCCACCGGCGGGGGCGAGCTGTTGACTGCAGGGCGCCGCGCGGCGGAGCGGGCCGGCGCGTTTGAGGCTGAGCTGCTGCGCGCGGCCCCCTCAACTTTAACTGCTACTTCAACTTCTGCTACGGGCAGCATGGAGCTACCGGAGGCGTGGCTGCGCCCCTCTTTTCTTGACACGCCGGCCGCTGCCGATGCGAGGCGGGCGGAAGAGGAAGCGCTGGCGAGGGCTGCGGCGGCGGCAGCAGAACAACCTCAACAACTTCAAGAAGTTCAAGTTGAATCTGCGCCTGTGGTGTTGGAGGGGGTGGCCGGGAGCAGGTCCCACAGCGCAGCCGCGGCAGAACTGGCAGCAGCAGCGGAACCGCCGGCGGCAGCGCCACAGCGGCTGCTGAGCACGTTTGAGGTGACGGCGGCTGCACATTCCGCAGCGGCAGCAGCGGAAGTGGCGGTGCCACAGCAGCCGCTGAGCGCGTGTGGGGCAGCGGCGGCCGCTTCTGCTGAGCAGCCGAGCGCTGCAGCTGCCTCCTCGTCTGCTGAGCAAAGGGCCGCGCGGCACAAGGCGGCTGCCGCTAAGCAGCTGAACCCAGAGGCACTGGTGCTCAGCGCTGACCTAGTTCTGGAGATGCTGAGCCTGCAGGACGCGGCGGAGGAGCAGTGGGTGCGGACAGAATTGCTGCGGGGGGGAGGGGGCGGCGCCGCTCGTGCCCACGTTCGTAAGCTGGCGCGCACGCTTGCGCAGGCGCAGGCACTCGGCGAGCAGCTGCCTGGCGGCGCTGCTGCGGGCAGCGTGCGTGGCTTTGGCGCCTAGGGCGCGCTCAGCAACGCACTGGCATGTGCTTAACAGCAGCAATGGCGCTTGTAGTAGGGAGCGGTGGGCAGCGCATGTGGTCAGCGGCAGCGGTGGCGCTTGCTAGTAGGGTGCGGTGAGCAGCGCATGTGCTCAGCAGCGGTGGCGCAGGGAGGTGCTCAGCAGCCTGGAGCGGGAGCAGAAGCGGCTGCAAATTGGAGCATCCCTGGCGGTGCAGCGCGCGTGAGGTCGTACACCACCGGCACTGCTAGCTGGGCGCGGGCGCGGAGGCTGATCTGCTGCCAAACTGCTGGCAATGGTGCTGCGGCTGGCGCCGCGGCATGCCGGCATGCATGTGTGCGCGGCATTGGCACCTGGGGCTGCAGTGCAGGCATTCTCTATACATGTGCAGTGGCACTGGCGCCCGCCACTGCCAGTGCATGCATATGCCGTACTTGCTTGCCAGTGCCATACCACGCCTCTGACGCTGCTGTGGCGCTTCACAGGGTAGACCTGCCCTGCGAGGGTCACGACGCCAGAGACGCACAGGCCTTGCGCGCACAAGCCAGCACGCGGCCGGCGGGCCACTGCTGACATTCAAAGTTGAAGTTGTCATGCTTGGTGTGCTCAGCAGCATGGCACGCTCAGCAGCAGGTGCACCACGCGCCCCAGCGCTGAGCGCTGCATGCAGAGTATGTGTCAGTGGGCTGTGCTGGCAGCGCTTGGGCGCGGCCGGCCGGCTTATTCTGCATGCCCAACTTCTTGGCGGTGCTCAGCGGCAGGAGAGACCGCACAGGACGCAGTAGTGCGCAGTCAGCAGCAGCACCAGCAGCAGCGCATTGCCACATTGGCAGCCACAACAAACTCGGGACGCTAGCAGCGGGTACTGGAGGGCAGCAGTGGCAGCACCAGGCTGGGAGCGCATGTGCAGTGATTCAGCAGTGCCATGGTGCTGCTGCAACACAGGTCCGAAATTCAAGTGCCTTGTGTGTAACATGTCAGCTGCGTGGCATACCGGTACATGCCAATGCTCCGTGGCCGATGGTGGTGTGTGTCCGCATACTGCCATGTTGCGTTGTCCCTCCCTTCTGTTCACAAATGTCCCACGGTCCGAGAACTCTTTTGGAAAAGGTGATGCATGCAATCCCTGGCACGCGGTGCATACCATGTTCAGCATGCCAGCTACCAGGTTCGGGGCCGTGCATGGCCATTTTTTTTCTTGTTTTGCTGCAGCTGCATGTCGACATGTGGCGGCACGCGTGGCCTGGGTGCTTGCATGCACGCTTACAAGGCGCAAGTAAATGCAAGCGCCATGACAAATTGGAAATGTCAGTATTCTATGGCTGTTGCTGGTGTGTGTTCGCATACAGTAGCGCCAATAACATGCCTACCCCAAACTTGAAGTCAACTTCTGAAGAAATGCGCTGAAGCAAAACGTGTGTGGCAGTCTGCCCCGCCACCACAGCACACGAGTGCCTGCAGACGTGCACATGCGCAAGTGACTGTTGCAGGCGTGAACATGCGCAGGCACTGCCCCTCTGCTACGGGTGTTTCAGATGCAGCAACCACAACCACAGGGTGCTCAGCAGCAGCAAGCACAGGGTGCTCAGCCGCAGCAACCACAGGGTGCTCAGCAGCAGCAGCAGTAGCAGCAGCGCAAAAAGCACAAAGGGGAGGGTTTGGGCCGAATAATTATCACCTCACATTCAGCAACTTACAAACCATAAAACCGGTGCCGTATCGCTGCCACGCTGGTGTGCACACAACCGGCATCCGCCCAACAAAGCAGCGTCCCCGATGACTCAGCGGCGCAGCGGCCGCTGACGTATTGCACTAGCCATGCACAAGCTCGCCACCATAGCGAACATGTGCACACAGCCAGTGCCCCTGTATTTACATGCCGCCCCCCTACCCATGCCATGCGGCTTAATGATGATGGCGTATACCTCACTCACACACAATCACAGGATAATGTTACCCACATTTCACTCGTTGCTCGCGTGTGGGCGGCGTGGCTGTGGGGACGTAATTGCGGCGGCAGTGCTCAGCAGCAGCTTTGGTGCGCGTTACCACAAGCACACAGCTGCTGAGCAGCCGGCCCGTTGGCATGTGCTCAGCATGACACATGCACGTGTGCCGCACCGCCACCGCCACAACAGTTGCAGGCGGACCCCCCCCCACCCCCACATCAGCAGAAGGGGGGGCGGGTGCAGCTCTGCAGCTACAGCGCCGCTGACCAGCACCCCCCCCCAAACAGCTGCAGCCTGTGCCCCCCCGCCCCAAAGTCACCCGCAAGGGGGGGGGGACGCACACAGCACCCGGTGGCCCTGCACCTTAAAGTCAGCCGGGGGGGCGGCGTGGGGGGGGGTGTAGGGGGGTCTGCAGCGGGAGGTACCCCCCTCAGTTCGGGCCCAGGGGGGTGTGGGGGGGTGGGGGGGGAGCAGGGGGGTCTGCAGCGGAGGTACCCCCCCCTCAGTTGGGCCCCGACAGAATCCACTCGCGCACCTCGGCGGTCGCGGCGCCCGCGAGGCGCACAATGTTGAGGTCGCAGCCGTTGCCGACGGCCCACCGCAGCAGCTCAATGTGGCCGCCTTTGGCCGCTTTTGTGCACGTCCACTCGTCCCACTCGCAGCCCGCCGCGCGCGCCCACTGCAGCACGCCCAGGTGGCCGCCGGCCGCGGCAGCGGAGCACGTGTGGGCGTCCCAGGGGCAGCCGCGCTCGCGCGCCCACTGCAGCGCCTCCAGGTGGCCGTTGCGCGCCGCGAAGCTGCACGTGTCGGAGTCCCAGGGCGCGCCGTTTGCGCGCGCGAATGCGAGGAGATCGAGGCGGTTGCGGCCGGCGGCGTGGGCGCAGCACCACTCGTCGACGGGGCAGCCGTTGGCGAAGGCCCACTCCAGCACGTGCAGGTGTCCCTGCGCGCCCCCGTGCAGATTCAGAGTGTATCGTACACATGTAAGCATGTGTGAGTAAGCGGAGCGCAGGGCGGCGGCAGGAAGCTGTGCCCAAAGTGCTGTGATGTCGCACGTAAGTGAGCGTGCTGCGCGTGCTCAGCAGCAAGTGTGAACAGGACCCCGGGACTGCCCAGCAGAAGTGGTGACTGCCATACAGCTGTGACTGATGTCGCACAACTCTTCCCACTGCTAGGTGCGCATGTGTGCAATGCAAGTGGGGTGGGCTGGAAACTGCTGCGCCGTCACTATGGATGAGCAGCGCGTGTGGAAACAGCGTTGATCGGCGGCAGGGCCTCAACAGCAGACCACTGCACCAGTGCACCACTCAGGTAGCAAATGCAGCACCATGATAGTGATGGATCAAGGCTTGCACAGGATACAGCGTTTCTACACCCAAACTGGGTAGTTAATGCACCCTAGCATTTACTATAGCTTACCACGCAAAGCAATGTGGGGGTTAATGTAGTTTGGGAAGTACCCAATTAATTAAGACGTGCTCAGCCGCGGGCGACTGCCTTTCAGCTAGACGCCAGTTATGTTTTCCTTGGACTGTCACCGCCACTAGCTGACATTTGCGCCCTTCTTCACTCGGACATGAGTTGCAGCCCCATGCTCGGCGCTGCCTTGCTGCCTAAGGTGTAGAGTGATGGGTCACAGCGCGAAAAAAAATTCACTACGCAGTATAACATATGAAAACTCAATCTAGGAGGGATTAACTCTAGGTCTCCCCACCGGTAGGGGCCGTCGTATATATGTTTACAAACGGGTGTACTTTTATATGATGTATTCATGTAAATGTACTTACTTCGAAGTATATGGCATATACGCCGTATAATATCGTGTTTTTCTGAGTGACTTCCCCAAAGTAACCTGTCCCCCCCATGTGTTTTCCAGCCCCCAGACATTTCCGCATGGGCAACTACTTCTGAAAAGACGGTACCAGTGGCAGCAGGTGTGTAATGTCAGGCCACACGAATTACTCACATTCTCCGCTGCCTCGATGCATGTGTACTTGTCCCACGGAGCCTGCGCAGCATAGTTGAAGTTCATCAGTTGAAGTTTGTGTTAGTCCAAAGACTTGGGGCGCGCACCGGCACAAGCCGCAAGCAGCCTAATCGGGCGAGTAGGGTGCGCGCAGCAGCAGCAGCGGGACGCGCTTGTAGCAAGAGTTGAAGTTTGTACTTCAACAACTATATTACTAGTAGTAGTCCAGAACGATGGCGTCATGAACGCACAGGTTCAAATTACGAGTAGCCAAATCGGCGCTTTGGGTGTGCTCAGCAGCGGGACGCTCTTTTAGCAAGGGTGCGGCGTGGCGTTGGGTGCAGCCGGGAGAGTGGAGGGCCAGTATTCAACGACTAGCTCAGACATGCAGTGCTGTAGTACAAGCGGGTGAAGTTTGTGTGTCGCAGGGTGGCGTAATGATCGGCAGGCAGTGCTGGCACCTCAGCGCCGTTGCATGTATGGCGATGCGTCACAGCGCATCAAGTACGTGATGGCGCCATAGTCATACAAATTGTGAGGTATAAGCGCCACAGAAATATGCCATATTTAGCAGGTAAAACGAATATCATAACGTCATACGTCTGACCCATCACTGTGCATGTGCATGCCTGAGTACAGTACTCCGCTAAGTAAAGGTAAATAGTGCAACCTGTTGCAGGTGCACGGGCCGTGTGGTAAGATTGTGACTGCGCGCTGCCCCCACTCGGCCCGTCTCTCACCCAGAAGTACTGTGAAAATGCAGCCGCAACAGGCGATAACGACTGCACACCACCACAACCTGCAAAGGCAGCAACCCAACAGCAAAGGCGCTCACATCGTTGGCGCGCGCCCACTGCAGAAGCTCCAGGTGCCCGCCCTCCGCCGCCCCCGCACACGTCCACGCGTCCATTTCAAGACCGTGCTGCTTGAAGGCACACACCAGCACCTCCAGGTGCCCCTGCGCTGCGGCGGCGCTGCACACCCTGCCGTCCCTGGGAGCTCCGCTAGAGAGGGCCCACTCCAGCAGCGGGACCGTTGCCGTAACCGTGCGCAGGCACGTGGTGAGGGGCTGCAGTCTGGCGCTGCAGAAGCGGCTCGAGGACAGCTCGCCAGAGGCGTTGGTGGCGGGGATGGTGGGCTGCAGTGAGTCCCCCGCCGCCGTCGCCGCGGCCGCTGCTGCGGTGGCTTTCTGCTGCTGGTGCTGCTGCTGCTGCAGCTGCTGCCACAGCCTGCAGACCGTTGCCAGCTGCAGGTAATGGCCGGGACCCACGAGGAGCAGGGCATCAGCCCAAAACTGGCCGTCAACCGTCAAGTCAGCAGCGATGGTTGGCCCGCCCCCCGCCACCACGGCCGCCGCTTCTGCTGGTGCCACAACGTTGGGCCCAGCCGTTGCAGGCATGACAGCCATTCCGCCCGCTTGCCTTAGGGCAGCAGGGAGTGGAGGTGGGGGAAGGATGTGGGAGGTGATGCCGGTGTGAGCCGCAGCAGCGCCACCTGCCTCTGCTGCCCTTGTGGCGATCTCCGGTAGGCACTGTGCTCTGTGCCTGCAAGTAAACAGGATTTTTGCGACAAGTGCCAGATTTCCCGCGTTAACTTCAACAACTGCAACTTCAACTTCCAGATTCTGCACACGTGTGCAACACACAAGCCAGCAGAGCAGCTACCGCGCGCGCAGTTGGCTCGTCTCCTCCCACGTACGAGGTTCACTCACAACGGCACCATGCGCTGCGTGCGGGTATCCCTCCCCACGGCGCTCCTGCTGGGTCTGGTCAGCACCACCACCTCCTTCTTGGCGCCCACGTGCCCGAAACAGCAGTATGTGGTGGTGCCCGCGAGTCGCTTTCGTGCAGCCCTGGCGGGCGCAGCAGTTCGCCCCGTGCCTCTGCGCATGAGCAGTGCCGAGGCAGCAGAGGCGCCTAGCCAGCAGGAGGAGCTCGCGGCTCCCGCCACGCCTCCGCCCGCCGAGGCCGCACCTGCCAAGAAGGCTTTGTCCGAGCTGACGGTGGGGGAGGAGTACGAGGGTGTCGTGAACAATGTCATGGCGTACGGGGCTTTCGTCGACATCGGCGCCACCATCAACGGGCTCATGCACGTGTCGCAGATGGGCGACACCTTCGTCACAAGGCCTGATGAGGTGGGTGCAACGCGCGGGCGCCATCACCCTTCCAAGCTGAGCCATTTTTGTTGCTGAAATTTCACTCTGCGGTACCTGGGACATGTTGAAGTGTGTTGGGCGCTGGCCTGCTTGCAGCATCCAGGTGGACCCGTGTGATGCCAGGCATGCCTGGGAGCGCCACTGAGGCACGGCAGTCAGGCACGCACGCGCACCCATCACCAGCTTGCGGAGCGATCTTTAGGCAAAGGTCACCCGCTGCTGCTGCCAAAACAACGGGACGGCAGCACCGGCTGCAACGACAGCCTTGCACCCCACGCGTGTCTGGTCCATAGCGCTTGGCGCCTGGTGTTTTTGACACTTCTGCTTGCCTCAGCAACGTGGATCCACGCCTTGGCATGCGGCACGCGCACACACACACAGTGCCGCCATGCAATGCACGCGCTGGACAAACTTGTGGTCTTCGACCCATGCGCACATGGTCGCCCCATGAATTCTTTTTATGACAAGTGCTGCTGCTGCTGTGGGTTTGCACCGTGCCGCCACTCCCAGATTGTGTCCGAAGGCGACACCGTCACAGTGCGAGTGACCGCCGTTGATGAGGTGAGCAAAAACAAAAAAACGCCTTTGAAGGCCACATCTGTTCTGTTGGACCGCAGCGACTTCAACTTGCGCTGCCATGTGCACGAGGCGGCACAGTTGAAGTTCTTGGCGACCGCAAAACTTCAACATATGCCGCAGCGTACGAGACCACAATGTGCCGCCACTGTGAAGTTACGGCTGCTGGTACATACACCGCTTTTTACCAGCGAGGCACACTGCTGTCAGCCACCGTTCATGCTGCGCAGTCCTCAGCTTGAGGGGTCATCACACCCCCGCACTCTCCAACAACACAGCCACATGTGTACATGCTCACCAAAGCGGCACCACAGCACCCTTGATTTGTGATGGGTCAGGGCGCATGAAGCACTTCAGTGCGAATGTGCTTTAACAACATCTAAAACTTCCATTTGCTGTAAACATGATTTGTATGATGTGACCCCCACACGCCAGGCGGAGGGGAAGCTCGTGCTCAGCATGCGGCGCGTGCCGCGCATGGCGCACATGCAATCAAAAGCACTTGCACGCCAATCCCAAATTATGAAAATATCTACTTGGAAGTACATTTGTATATGCTTATACCCTGTGACCTCCAAGCGTTCTGCCAGGCTGGTGCTGACCATGCGGCGCGCGCCGCGCATGGCGCACATGCAGCGGTGCGAGAGGATTCTAATACGGTTGATCAAACCAAGTCTTAATTGACATGCATCCAAATAATCTGTATGCTGTGAATCTCACGCCAGGCGGAGGGAAAGCTGGTGCTGAGCATGCGGCGCGCGCCGCGCATGGCGCACATGCAGCAGTGCGAGGACCTGGGCCCCTACACGGCCATGCTGGCGGAGGACCCCGCGCGTTTCATCCCGGGAACCGTGGAGTCCATTGTGCGCTACGGCGCCTTTGTGAGGCTCGCGGACGGGGGCTCCGGCTTTCTGCACATCACGCAGCTGCGGCCGGGGCGCGAGCGCATTGCGGACGTGACGGATGTGCTCAGCGTGGGGCAGGAGGTTCAGGTGCGCGCTGCCAGGAGAGTTTTTTTTTGTTGTACTTTTTTCTCACCGAAAGTGACAGCAGTTTTCTGTGGCTGCGGCGGGGCGCGAGCTCATTGCGGACGTGACGGATATGACTCAGCGTCAGGCAGGAGGTTCAGGTGAGTTTTCTGCGGTTTTGTGCGCAGTTTTTGTAAAAAAAAATTCACCGGAAGTACGGTTCTCGCGATTGCCATCAGGCTCCGGCTCCTGCACATCATGCAGCTGCGGCCGGGACGTGAGACGTGACGGATGTGCTCAGCGTGGGGCAGGAGGTTCAGGTGCGATTTCTGTGGTATTTAGTTATATGTTTGCAGTATTTTTTTGGTATTTTCGCACAGAACGCGTGGTTTTCACGACTCTCATTGTGGGAACCGTGGAGTCCACTTGAGAGCTATGGCGCGGGCCGCCTGTTTGCGTGCAACGGCCTACTTCAATTTGGTGCAATTACCGCCTCACGTATGAATTTTTAACGCCAGGTCAAACTGGTGGGGAAGGGGAAAGCTATGCAGGTACTAGCCAGTACTCTAGATATTTGTTGTAGTATCGTGGTTGGTTGTTCAGTAAGTGTGTTTTGCTGCATTACTATTTACTCTCACGGCCTTGCATGGCGCCCTGGCGAGTGACCTGCCCTGGCAGGTCGAGCCCTAGGTAGTCTGCTGGCACCCGCTAGCCCTTTCTTTGTTCGTACACATACTTTGCCATGCATTTGCCTTGG
>JAULBY010046995.1:0-23561 GCA_032358315.1 Ophiocytium majus
GAAAAAGGAATGAGAACTGATTCGACGCTGAGACCATCGCCTAAGGTATGGAGAAATTTGGCCGTGCCATCGGGTGAGGTGAGCGCAGGAGTCAGCATGGGGGGAGTTATACCCGCAACTCCTAGGTATGTCAGCGACTGCCAAACATTGGAGTCGGTTTATAGGCTTTTAGACTTAAATTAACATTCCTAAGGCCTTCATCCGATGCAGGACAAATACGAGTAATTGTGGGGATCGGACGTATTTTCAGGACTCTTCTTGTTGCTATTTCAAGGTGGGCCTAAAATCCGATCATACATTCTTCTTTCGGTTTTGATGTGGCACGTCCGTTAAAGTTGCACGTCTGTTGAACCCAAAACCGAAGAAATACCGCAGGACCTGGTCTTGCTACTTTGACCGGTAGCATGGAAAGACCTAAGTCTAGGTGCGCTCTATAGGAGCAGCGTCATGAAGACGTCCACCTTTGAGCTTTCAGTTCGTGTTCTGTTCGTGGCCCTTTCTGTTTTCGTAGCTGGTTGTAACAAAGACGAGTTCTACGAGAAAGACTATTTAGAAAACCCTTTCAAGCCTGATGAACAGGTTGATGGCGGTGTTGTTGGCGGCGTCGACGGTTCTACCGTTGGTGGCGTTGATGGCTCTACTGTTGGCGGTTCAACTGATGGCAGCAGTACGGGTGGCTCTACCGACGGTTCTACTGTTGGTGGCTCTACTGGTTCTACTGACGGATCTACCGTTGGGGGAACAACTGGTACTACAGACGGTAGTTCTACAGCAGGCTCTACAGATGGCAGCAGCACTGGCGGTTCAACCGACGGTAGCTCAACTGCAGGCTCTACAGATGGCAGCAGCACTGGCGGTTCAACCGATGGTAGCTCAACTGCAGGTTCAACTGATGGTAGCAGCACAGGTGGCTCAACAACTGGTTCAACCACTGGCTCTACAGACGGTAGCAGCACTGGCGGATCGACAACCGGTACAACTGATGGCGGCAGCACAGGTGGTTCAACCACTGGTACTACTACTCAGTGGGCCGACGAGTCGTTCAATCAAACAGCGGCTGATAAGAAGAAACTCGATATTATTTGGGTGATCGATAACTCGGGTTCGATGTCAGAAGAGCAAGCGTCGTTAGGTTCTAACTTCTCTTCTTTTATCAACGACTTTATCGATGAGAACGTCGACTTCAAAATGGGTGTGACCACTACCGATACTCGCACTTCAGGTGGCGGCCAAGCTTACAGTACATCACTCGCTGATTTGACTTCTGCAGAAGCGCAAGCCGATGAAGCTGACTTCAAAGCTGACTTCGCTCGCCATGTAAACGTGGGTATCCGCGGTGATGGTAACGAAAAAGGTTTGCAAGCTTCTGAATCGTTCATCAACCGTTACAAAGCTTCTTGGATGCGCGATGACGCTTACTTGGTTGTTGTTTACTTGTCAGACGAAGAAGACCAGTCGCCAAAAACAAAAGAAGAGTACTTAGCTTCTCTGCAGGCAGCAAAAACCAACGCGGGTTATGTAAAAGCCTACTCGATCGTGAACACTGTTCCTTGTCAAACTGGCGGCGGTCTCACTTGTGGATTTGAGCGTTACGGTTACCAAGCTGATCAGACCGGCGGTACTGTGGCCGATATCAAATCGAACTTCGCCACCGTCTTGAACGACATGGGCCAGCAGATCATCAACTTGCTCGATACTTTCCCTCTTGCTCACGACCCAGTCGCGGGATCAGTGGAAGTACGTGTGAATGGTGTGGTGCAGGCAAGTGGATGGTCAGTGACAGGTCGTCAGTTGAAATTCGATGCAGGTTCGGTCCCAGCAGTCGGGGCCTCAGTTCAAGTTCGTTACCAATACTAGTTGGAGTTGTTAAATGTTGAAGTTGATGTTGGCAAGCATGTTGGGGTTGTGGGCGACGAGTTCGTATGCAGGTGAGGAGAGTACTTACGACTTTCTTTGGCTGGATCCGGATAAAGCCGTCTACGTGCTGCAGAATAAGATCCATAAGAAAGAACACACCTTGTATATGGACGTGGGGTACTTACAAAACCTCACGTCCGCTTTCCAAGATACGCGTGGTGTGGCGGTGAAAGCCGGTTTCTATTTTCACGAAGAGTGGGCGGTGGAGGTTATGTACCTCGGATACCAAAACACCAACAACGACAACTTCAGAAACGTCCAGTTGTTGAATGAAGGGGTCCCGTTTGTTCGTCGTCCGGAAAGAACTCTCGGTGCCGGTATCGTATGGTCGCCGTTCTACGGTAAGATCAACACCTTCAACAAGATTGTTTACTTTGATTGGAGCTTTGGGGCCGGTGTGGCGCAAGTGACCACCAAGAGTAACTTAAAGTCAGTGACGGCGGCTTCAAGCCAAGACAGATACGAATCAGAAAACAACACAGGGGCTTACGCCAAGAGTGCGTTCAAGTTTCACTTGAATCAAAACTGGCACGTCGGTGTGGAATGGGTCGGGACGTACTACCGCGCTCCAGGACCTAAGAATCCAAAACAAGACAAAATCCGTTCTAACAATGATCTCATCTTCCAGCTTGGCTGGTCGTACTAAGGGGAAGGCATGAAGTACTTGTTCATCCTCCTCTTGGCCTCACCTGCTTTGGCTGAGGAGATCAATTGGAAAGCGAAGCCGGATGCAGCTCAACTCGCGGAAGCGGGTTTTACTTATGCGGCCCTTGATGCGCAGGTTCGCCATTTGGCGAAACAAAAAGATCAAGACAGCGCTGACCTAGAATTACTGGAAGAACTCGTTTTGAAGACGAACGTCGAAGCGCTGGAAGACTACGATCGTGGGGCGCTGTCGAAAATGCACGTCGCCAGTGTGCACTTCTTGCTCGGTCGTGAGGCCTGGAAAGAGAAGAAAGCTAAAGACGCTCAGAAATGGCTCGTCAACGTTCCACGTTGGCATCGCTACTATCCAGAGGCCCGCTTGTTGCTCGCCGATATGGCGGCCGATACCGGGTCCGATGGTGCTCGTGAAGCCTTTGAAGAGCAGTGCTACGAGATCGCCGGCAAACGAGCTGACGAAGTGAACTCACCATTATTGAAGCGTTACTACACGGTGTTGGCGGAAGATTGCATTACCATCCGCGCTCGCAAACTCTATAAGGCCGGTAAGTTTACTGAAGCGATTGAGGCCTATGCGCGCATCAACAAACGTGCTTACAAATGGCCATATCTTTTGCTGGAGAAAGCCTGGGCTTTCTACAATGTGCAAGATTACAACCGCAGCTTGGGATTGCTTGTAACCTACAAGTCACCATTGCTTGAGTCCTACTTCGAGCCTGAAGCGGAAGTGCTGACAGCTCTCAGTTATTTCCGTTTGTGCCTCTACGATGACTCGTTGGTGGTGATTGATCAGTTCTACAACAACTACAAACCACGCACAGAGGCCCTCGAGGGGATGTTGAATGCCCACAAGGGTTCCCAAACACATTTTTTTGAGTTGATGCAACTGTCGCCTGAGCAGCGTCGTCAGCTGCATCCGTTTATCGGACAGTTGGCCGCGCAGATTGGCCAGCGCCCGCGCTTCGCTCTCGACCAGGCCTCTTTAGTTAAAGTTAAGGCGGAATCGGACCGATTAGCCCAAGTGCTCCAAAACCTTCCATCTAATCACCGCGCACGCGGCTGGATGAAAGACAGTGTGGCCCATTTGGGGGCCGTAAAGGAAAACCTGGTGGGTCGAATTAACTACCACGCCAAGAAAGACATGTTCGAGTTTATCTCGAACGTCTATGAGCTTTCCGAAGAGCTCTTCAAGGTGAAGTTAGAAATCATCTCACGCAAGAAAGACCTGGTGTACGGTTCTAAGAAACTCATTTCTGACCGCGGCCGCGGTAGCTTTTCTCAAGTTAAGCGTTCTCGCTTTGAACAGTTCTGGAAATTTCAGGGCGCGTTCTGGGCCGATGAACTCGGGGACTTCTCATTTGGTCTTGCGAACAACTGCAGCACCGTAAAAAAGGAGGCCCCTCGTGAAGAATAAGTGGTTGGCCTTGCTTCTTCTTGTGAGCTCAATGGCCTATGCCCAAGAGCAGAAGACGATTTACGAATATAAGAAATATGAAAAATTCGACTTGGGCGATCTAGAGGTTAAAGGCCAATTGATCGCTCCAGGTGATTTATCCGTGCGCGAACGTGACCGCCGTCGCTTCGAGCTGGATCTGTATAACCGTGCCGACTTCGATCCAAATATTAAACACGACATCCAAACCCTGCGCTGAACTAAGGAGCCTTTCCATGGATAGTACCGCCGCTGCCGCCGCCAACCAAGCCTCATCTGAAGCTTTGGCCGCCGCTGTTGCCAACCCTGAACTTAACTTTTTTGAGTGGGCCGCCCAGTTCATGATCCAGGGTGGTGTGTTCATGTGGGTGATCTTGGCCATTTGGGCCGTAGGTCTTGCCATTGCGGCCGAGCGCTGGAATCGCTACCGCGTTTACAACGTCGACGGTGCCTCGCTCTTTGCCACCATCCGTAAGTTCGTGGTGGGTAACGAGATCTCAGCCGCGATTCAGGCCTGTGCCGAATCAAACGCTCTTCTTGCTTTGGTGATGAAGAACGGATTGAAGCGCGCCAACCAAACTAAAGAACAAGTGCAAGACGCTCTCGAAGCCACCATCCTCGAAGTGGTGCCAAAAATTGAGCAACGCCTTCCGACCATCGCTTTGATGGCCAACGTTTCTACCTTGTTTGGTCTTTTGGGTACCATCCAAGGTTTGATTCAATCTTTCGGTGCGGTAGCGAACGCTCAAGCAGCTGAGAAAGCCAAACTCCTCGCCATGGGTATTTCGGTAGCGATGAACACCACAGCTCTCGGTTTGTTGTCGGCCATTAGCTTGATGATGATCCATGCTTACTTGCAAGCGAAGGGTGAGCGCATGATTAAAGAGATCGAAGAGAATTCGGTGAAGTTGGTGGATCTTTTGGGCACTAAAAAAGCTTACAAGAACACCCACGACCAAGACGCCGCTTAAGTTAGCGTTCGGACATTTTAAAACGGCGAAGAGGTACGTATGCGCAAACGCCATGTTATGAAAAAACCCGAGAAGATTAATCTCGTGCCCATTATGGACGCGGTTTTCATTTTCATCTTCTTCTTGTTGATGAGCGCTCAGTTCGTCAACGTCTATGAAATCGGCTCGAGCGTACCTATGGTTCGTGAGATGCGCGAAGATAAAATGAAGAAAGATCCTTTGAACCTTGTCATTGAAGTCCACGCCACTGAAGTGGTGGTTCGTCGTGGGATCGCCAGCGAGAAAGTCGGCGCCTTCGGTGATAACGACTGGGACAAACTTCGTTCAACGCTCGCAGGTCTTAAGGCCAAGCATCCCGATGAGCGCGTCGCTCAGTTGCGTCCACAGGGGAAAGTTCCATTTCACCGCCTGGTGAAAGTCATTGACCACGCCAAAGAGAATAAGGGCGCCAAGATGTTCGAAGAGATCGTCTTCGACGGAAAGGGGGCGATGTGAAGAAAAGATTTAACAATCGCCGTAAACCGGAAGCACTCGAAGTTGATATCACATCATTGTTGGATATCTTGGTTATTATGTTGGTGTTCCTTTTGATGAACTACAACGCCTCTGACTTGCAGCTTGATCTGGTAAAAGGTGTAGAGATGGCGGATTCGGAATCCACCCATATCACGCACTACGCGCCGGTTATTCAGCTCAATGGAGAGCAGACCATTTTCCTTGATATGCAAGAGATCAGTCGTATGCCAGCAGGCGAGGCTCCGGCCCTGGCCGCGCTAGAAACGGCGCTCTCCGAGCGCCACAAGTTGCTTCCTGAGAAAGAACAGAAATCTGAAGCAGGGGCCTTAATAAATTTAGTTTTTGACCGTGGTACTGACTACCAGCAGATCGAAAAGATCATGGCTTCTTCGGCCAAGGTGGGCTTCACGCAGTTCAAATTTATCGTGCGGGGAGAACACTAAGATGAAGTTTCAATCAAAGGTAGCCATCTTGCTTCTTGCTACGCTTCCCACGGGGGTCTACGCCCAAAAGATGGATGCGCGCTGGGAAGAGTTGATGAAGCTCGTAAAAACTGAAACAGAGATGCTCGAAAAAGCTCGCAAGCAGGGTGATGAAGTTCATTACCGTTTGCTTGAGCTTTACTCTGAGCGCTTGAAGCTCGTGCTTGAGCGCGAAAACAAAGCCTTCCTCGAAGCCAAAGATGGCCGCAAGCACATGGGCAAAGATGCGTACTTTGCTGAGTCGTTGCGCCAGTACAACGAAGTGCGCGCTTACGGCGAAAAGCTCCTTAAAATGTACCCAGAGTCGCCCCGTCGTGGAGCGATGTACTACACCTTGGGTTTGAACTCTCGTGACTATGGCCGTGACAAGCGTACCGAGCCGTACATGCTGGAGGCCTTGAAACTCATCCGTGAAGGCACTCCCTTGCGCCACCATGCTGAGACTTCAATGGCGGACTTCTACTACAACGAAAAGAAATTCCCAGAAGCGATTCGCTATTACGAGAAAGTCGTGAAGAGCGATACCGATGACTGGAAGCCAAAACACTTGCTCAACTTGGGCTGGTGTTATGTCAAAACTAATCGCAACGATGAAGCTATCACTCAGTTGAAAGAAGCGTACCGTTTGAGCAAAGACTCACGCTATGTGGACATCCGTGAGCAGGTACTTCAACACTTGGCCCCATTCTTCGTTTTCGCTAACCGTATCGAAGACGGTCGCGAGTTTTACGTTAAGAATGAAAACGATCCGATGGTGTATCTTTTGTCCCTTGCGAAACGTGCCGCTGATAAGGGCCATGGCAAAGAGACAGAAACGATTCTTCGCACCATGCAGGACTTGATCGGTTCACGCGGCCTTGAGCAGCACCAAGAAGACCTCGTGCTTTACGAACTTGATTTCTACCGTACCTACAAGCGCTACGATGACCACTTGAAGATTTCAGCCAAGCTTCTTGATCTTCATAAGAAAGATGCTCTCAAGCCAGAGCTAAAACTCGTGAAGGCGAAAGAAGACGGCGTAGAGAAAGTCCGCAGTGTGGCTGGTTATTTGCAGTTGCAAGTGGCGAAAGACGTCAAGAAGGGTGGCGATGAATTCGCCTCGCGCGATTTGAATCGTACCGTCGCGTACTTCAATCTTTTGCGTGAACTCGATGCGGATAAAAAAGACGAATACGCTTACTTTATTGGTGAGACCTACTACGCGGTCAACCAATACGACAACGCCGCGAAGGCCTACCGTTTGGCCCTCGAGGACTCAAAGAAACATCCTAAGCCAGAGCTCGCTCGTCAGCGCAAAATCTTGAACTCACTTTTGGCCTTGACGGGCGAAGAAGTGTTGGCCAAGGACCCGCAGCGTGCTTTGCTCGTCTATACGTACGAAAATCACGTCGACATCTTCCCGAAAGACGACATGAGCCACAAACTCTATCCAAAACTCTTTTTGCTTCATCGCGAAGACAAACGTGATGAGCAAGCGGTTAGTGCCCTCGAGCGCTACCACAAGAACTACTCGGGTGATTTGACTCAACAGCAAGAGCTTATGAAAGGTTTGATGGATGATTTCATCAAGTCAAAAGAAGTCTTGAAGATCACTCACTGGATCGGCGAGTTCAAGAAAGGCTTCTTGAAGTTTGATGGCAAGACCATCGAGCAAACCGAGATCATCTTGGGGCAAATCCTTTTCGTGACTGCTCAGGACCAAGTGGCCAAGGGCCAGTTGCGTGAAGCTTTGAAAACCTTCGAAGACGTTTACAAGACCACCATCTACCCAAACAAAGTTCGCGCTCTCGCTGGTATCCAAGCGGCCGATCTTGAACTTGATTTGGCTCAGCCAGTGGCCGCCATCCCATGGATGGAAAAGTCCCTGGAGTTGCTCGACAAAAAAGAACTGGATGAAAAAACCGCACACTTGACTGCGATGGTGGAGCGCATGGCGTACATGCGTGAGTTCCGCGGCGCCGTTCGTATGACCGACGCGATTCTCAAAAAATCTTGTGGTTTCAAATCGAAAAAACAAGACCGTTTGTGGGAACTCTCGACGGGCTTCCACCTAGTCCTTGCTGACGACAGTATGGTGAGCGGTCAGTACCGCGACTTCGCTGGCTGTGCTTCTTCAACAGAGATGGAGAGCAAGGTCGCCGGTCAAATCCTTTGGTACTACTGGGACCACAACGATATCTCTCGCCTCACGTCTTTCTGGGACAATAACAAGAAGCGTTTGGATAAGAATGACTACGTGACTTACTTGTTGGATCTCTACTGGGACCAACCTGAGATTTCTCAACGTACTCTGCGCAAAGAACTCACTCAACTCAAAGACCACCCAAAAGTGGCCGCTTTGATGGATGAATTCAAAGAGCAAGAGAAGTTCCAGACTCGCCGCGAAAGCCTCCTTAAAACGGTCTTGATCGAGAAAGAAAAAGCATTTGACGGTGATGGCTTCAATGCACGTCTCGAAGGCTTCTTACTTGAGATTAAGAAAGTGGGTGAAGAAGTGAAGCCACTCTTGGCCAGCGAGCACGGCAAGGTTCGTGAGCAAACCAATCAACAGCTCCAGGGCTTCTATGCTCAGGTCGCTGACATGATTCAAGCGCTGAACCCAGTGGGCGAGGAGCCGGAGTTCATCGTTTCGTTCCAAGGTGAAATGCATAAGATCGCCAAGGTCTTCCAAACGAAAGTGGTGGACTTCAAAAAAGCCACTCGTCGCCCGTCAGGTGATGTGACCTTTGCATCTCCTGTTCAGCCCGTCTTGTCGACCAGTGCCATGGATCAGATCCCAGGAGAGCGCAAATGAAGAACCTACTCTTAGTCTCTCTCGCCGCACTTCTAGGTGCCTGCGCTTCAAATCCTCACCAAAAGCTTTTGGTGGACCAAGACTCAGCACTTTTCAAAGGTGAAAGCCTTTGGCGAGTGTCGGGTAAAGAAAACGTCGAGGCGGAATGGCTGCGTGGCTGTTACCAGGGCGACCTGGAAACCTTCACTCAAAAGGCCCGCGCGGAATATGCCAAAGGGGCGAAGACCGCTCGCTATTGGAATTGGGTAGGGAACTGTCTCGCTTGGCATAGTGAGCTGCGCGAAGCACGTTTCTTCCTCGGGATGGCGCAAGAGCTCTCGAAGACGAAAGAAGAAAACGCTATGGTGAAAAACAACCTCGCGGTAATTTATCTTCGTCAAGGACGCGTGTCACGCGCCTATGACCTGTTCACTGAAGCTCACGTGCTCGCTCCTCAGTTCATCACTCCGGCGTTCAACCTCGCTCAAATTTATGTGGGCCAGAACTTGAACACAGAAGCTCTTAAAGTTTTAAGCAAAGCTCCGTTTGATAAGAGCCAGGACCCAGAGATTCTGCATCTCAAAGGTCTCGCTCATTTGCAAAGCGGGAGCTCTAAGTCAGCGACTCCGTTCTTGGCGTTGATCCCTGCGAAGTTTCACTCTCGTGAAGACTTCGCCCTCACACTGGCTCAGTGGCATTTGTGGGAAGGGCGTCCGCATGAAGCCGAAGGTCTTTTGAAAAGTTTGCAAACAACAGGTTTGAAAGTTCCTGCGCAATTGAGTGAGCGTTTGAAGCGCGAAGCTCAGCAGCAAATTGCGGCATTGGAGGCGAAAAATAAATGAGTCGAAGTCCACATAGGACATTCTTCCGCCTCGCTGCAATGGATGCACGGGTGGGAGAGGCCCTCGTACTGGATCGATCAAAAGTTTTGGTTGGTTCGGACAAGCGCTGTGATGTCGTTCTCGGTTCTCGTGGAATCTCTCCTCAGCACTGCTACCTGATGGTAGTCGGTGAGTCTGTTAAGGTACTCGATCTTGCGAGTACGAACGGTATTTTCGTCAACGGCAAACGTGTGCGTGAAGCCGAGCTGTTCCCTGGGGACACGCTCACCATCGCAGATCTCGCTTTTAATCTCGAATCATTTGAATCATCTGCTGTCTTCTTAGACGCAGAAGCGGAAGTTCCTGTACTCGTCGAAGCTGTCGCTGAGTCGCAAAGTGTCTACGTGCCCG
Organism: Ophiocytium majus; assembly: GCA_032358315.1. Taxonomy (NCBI): domain Eukaryota; class Xanthophyceae; order Mischococcales; family Ophiocytiaceae; genus Ophiocytium; species Ophiocytium majus. Next base: position 9,987 of record JAULBY010046995.1, read on the forward strand.
AGCGCGCAGGCATGACTTTGATTGATCAAGAGTACTGCGATCTGAAGATTGATACCGAGAGTGTGGAATTGATCACTCGCCCTCCATTCTACCTCAATGGTGGAGTGGAAGGTGAGGCCCTTGAGTCTGGCACTGAGCCTTTGGATTTGGTTCAGGATAAAGCTGACACGAAGATGGAAATCATCGTGTACTCATCGGGCAACGTGGTGGATATCCACTTTATTGATCTCAAAGAGAATGATCTCATTCTTTCGCCAGTGGCAGAGAAGGGTAAGATCTGGTTCCCGGGTATTACCGCCGACGCCACGATTGTGGAGCACAGTAAGGGGCGCTGGAACGTACGCACCCCTGAGGGCTTTACGCTCAATGGTGATGGCCAATTAGGTCGTCAGGCCATCTTCCTCACTTACGGCGTCCATCAGATTTCTTTGCGGATGGTTGAGCAGAGCTTTAAAGTTCGCCCTTTGCCATTCTTGTGGCGTGACCGTCAGTTCTACAAAGAAGCGATTCGTGTCACAGCGGGTGTATTTGTTCCTTTCTTGCTCTTGCTCTTGATCGGTGTGCCGGAAATGAAGCCAGAAGAAGTGAAGCAAATGACCATCGTCTATAAAGCTGTGAAGCAGACCGATGGCGATGCGAAAGCAGAAATCTCGGCGACTGAAGTGACTTCGAAAACGGAGAACACCGGAACCAAGTCGACAGATCAACCGAAGACAAAACCACAGATGGCAGCGGCCAGTGCTCCAGCGGCCGCTTCTCAAGTGACGCAAGAGACCGCTGCAGCGGCCCCATCGAAACCGAAAGCGTATAAGTTCTCATCCAGCGTGAGTGTAGACTCGGTTGTTTCCGATGCCTCACCAGCTGATGCCGCAGGCGCAGGACGATCTCCAGCCGCGACCTCTAAAGGGATTGGCGCTTCAACGTCGGCCTTGGGTGGCAGTGCCACCGGTGCAGGCTCGGCCATGGGTGTAGGCAAACTTGGCTCTGATGCAGCTGGCTCGGGTTCTGCTTCTACGGGTGCCAAAGGCCTTGTGTCGAAGAAAGGCTTCGATCACTCGTATCTTGAGCCAAAAACAGTGGTCTTGGGTTCCATGGACCCAGAACTCTTGCGCAAGATCTTGCAGGAGTACTTGCCACAGTTCCGTCACTGCTATCAGCAGGAGTTGATGGCGGCGTCGAAAGATATCAAAGGCGTTATTGATTTGGACTTCCAGATTTCTCCAGATGGCCGCGTCTCACGCGCTGATATCAAAGCGAAAGACGCTCGTTTCTCTAACAAAGGAACGAACTGCATGGCGAACGTCCTTCGTATCATCGAGTTCCCAAAGCCTAAGGGTGGCGGTGTGGTCGATGTACGTCAGCCGTTGAACTTCTTTGCAGAGACCGAGAAGATCTAGAACAGCGCCGCTGAGATCCAGGCGCCGAGACCCATGGTGTCGGCGCTGAACTTGCGAACGGTGTAGTACCGAATGAACGGGAACACCGAAAGCGACGGGTTGATGTTGTAGGTCACACCGGTCATCGCGGACTGCATCGTGTTTCGTGCATAGTTGTAGTCGCGCTTACCCCGCAATTCGTTGTGCTGGATGGTGTTCTCGTAGAAGACCTCAGCGCGCCACTTGTCATTAAAGGTATAGGTCACGTAGGGAGCGTTGTAGATACGCCAGCGCTCGTTCGTGGTATCTTCCGTGGGCACATACATGCGGATCTGCGTCCACATACCAACGCCCCACTTCATGTCCTTTTCTGGGGCGCGATCGATGATGTGCAACCATTCGGCTTCGCCTTTCCAGTTTGCGTCGCGAGTGAATCGGCTTGTAGGAAGTCGGTAGCCAGGACGAATCCACACAGACCAAGGACCGCTACTCCAGAGAGTTCCCTGGAAACCCACGAGGAAGTCTTCGGTGCGCAAGATGCCGTCGTCTGAGGGGAGATCATCTCTGTTGCCGACTTGTAGAGTGAAGCGTGGGTTAAAAATCAGTCGCCATTGCTCTGTCACATTCCAGCCAATCGAGATTTGATTCCAGAACTGCGCAGGTTCCGGATTATCGACGGCATTTCCCTTACTATCGACGTCGGGGATGTTGCCGTCCCGACTCTCAAAACCCGGGCCGAGGTACTCAGAGAAGTAATTGACTCGAAGTTTTTTCTTTACTGTTTCGACCCATGTCATGTCGACGGTTTGCTTCGACTGTGGCGTTTCTTGGGCATAGATGCTTGTGGCCGCAAGAAGCAGTGAAAGTATAGATACAAGTTTCATGGGACCTCATTAGTGAATGTCTTCGATGCTTTGTCTTATCTCATGCTTTGTTAAAAACGATGATTTGATAAAAGTAAACGAAACATTCGCTTTAATGAATTTCGGGGATGTGCTCACCCTCGATATAGTAATCAAAAGAGGTATCCCATGAAACTATTTTTCTTACTCGCATTGCTCGTTGGTTGTGCTCACGTCGATACTGAAGTCGATAACTCTCGAGCGCTGGACCCAATCGAACGGGCCACTAATCGCTCACCTCGTGGACTGTAGCTTAGAATGAGTTGGCTGAATTACCACCATCTCTACTACTTTTTAAAAATAGCCGAAACAGGATCAATAAGTCAGGCATCAAAAGTGCTGCGTCTCGGCCAACCAACCCTCAGCGTTCAGCTTGGTGCCCTGGAAGACCAGGTCGGACGCCTTTTTGATCGACGAAATCGCAAGCTGGTTCTAACTGAGCGCGGGCACGTTGTTATGCGCTACGCCCGCGATATCTTCTCTCGTGGTGACGAGCTTTTGCGGGTCATCGAGAGGGGCGAGCTGGCCGAGCAGCGCCAGGTATCGCTAGGCGCTCTTGAGGGCGTTCCAAAGGCCATTCTTGCGTTCACCATGATGCGCCTAAAAAAAATTACCAAAGCCAAATTGATTGTGCGCGAAGGAGTGGTCGAGGAACTCATCGCTGGCCTCGGCGATGGAAGCCTTGATCTAGTCGTAACGGACCACGAATTTTCTACGAACGCACCGATGGTCTATCTTCCAGTGGGGGCTGAGCGAATTGCGTTCTGGAAGAAAAACACGAGAATCCCCGAAAAAGAAAGTTTCCCCAAGTGTCTCAACAACGCGGACCTTGTGCTTCCGACGCTCGGGCATCCACTGCGGACCCAGCTCGATGGATACTTCGCCATGAATTCGCTGACTCCAAAGATTGTGTGTGAAGTTCCGGATACGGCGCTCGTCAAAGAATTGGGCGCCCAGGGAATGGGAGCGATCGCGCTCGGGGAAACGACCGTGAAGTCCTGGGTCAGGGTTGGGCGCCTCCAGCTTGTCGGACGAACAAATCTGGTGCAGCGCTACCTGTTGGGTGTTCCGAAGAAGCTTCTCAAAGACCCTCTCTTGGAAGGGCTCAGCAGCGAGTTCAAAATCAATTAGCCCGTAATTTCTGCTGATACTTTCATAAAAGCGATGGATTCAAGGACGGTTTTGGCAACTCCGATAAGAAGCCTAGGACGGGTGATTACATCCCGACCTAGCTCTCTAAAGGAGAATCTGCATGATTAAGCCCTTCCTACTACTCGCCGTACTTGCCTTTCTAGGCGGCTGCTCGACTACCTTGTCTAAGCGCGATGTCGCTTCAGCAGAAGAGCACACCGAAGAGGCTCATCGCGGCTTTATTGGAAACTTTGATCGTCACTAGTCGAGGCTAAAAAATCACCCCGTTGATCCATGCCCCGTAGGACGTCGTTTCCATCGTGAGTTTTTTTCCGTCGAAGGGCCAGGCCTGCACGTACGGGAAAATCGTCATGTGCTTCGAGAGCACGAAAGTTGGTCCGACCGAGGCTGACGTCGGCCAGCGCTTGAGATAGGTCGGATCACTTTCGACGAACTGGCGGAAGGATAGATCGAGCCCGCCGCGGATGCCTGTCTTGTCGTTGATGGCGTAGTTGATAGATGGAGAAGCAGCGAGGATAAGGCGAGGTTTCTCACCCGGGTCGCGACCTGCTGCGATCCACTCCGGCTCAGCGGCGTCGTTGTCAGTATAGAAGAAAACCCGTGGAGACAGGATCGCGTAAAGAGACCAGCGATCATTGAACTGGTAGTTGAGGCCAGTGAAGAGTCCAGGATTGAAGATCGTGGTCCGCAAGCGGGCATCGCGACCATTCAATTCTGGGATGTCAGTGTTGAACGCACCTCTCAGGCTCCAACGTTCCCCAGCTGCAAGCTTACCTGAAATTCCGATTCTTAATCCTTGAAAGCGCCATGAGGGGCGTGTGGGATTGCCCCGCTTGGTGTCGCCGTTATAGGTGATGGGGATGTGCTCGAGGCGTGTCTGGAGATCGAGAGAGTATCTGTCAGTTAGTTTGTAGGTAGTAGAGATCAAGTTGAAGAGCTGGAGCCCATCGTCGAGGCGATTGCCGAGTTCGTTCTTCGCTGTTTTTCCGTCGTTTAAATCGTTACCTTCCCAGAAGGAAAAGTAGTTCATGCCCCAGGGTGATGCGGGCGTTGGGTTTGCATTGGCAGCGATCGATAGCATCAGAGCAGTGAGCACGAAAAAAACCTTCACGAAGTTCTCCTTAGGATACGAAGTAGTGTGTCTTCGTGGAGATTCGAGCAGCACGGTTCCGTCGTCAAACGAAAAAACAAATGTATGTTTTAGTTACGATTGTGGTGTCGAGTTGGCGCCAGATGATTCGTTTTTGCGAATGATTAAATTTGTTTCTGGCGAATTCGCTCTGTGTTCTTTTTCATGATCGAAGAATTTCTTTTTATGAAATTTTTTCGCCCGCCATCTCCGTCGATAATAATCACGTGGGGAGTAGTCCACACTTACTGTGCTCCGATTCGTCAGCACGGCTTTCGCCCGGACGGAGCTTAGAGGACAAGACCACATTAGAGGAGATTTTTATGTATTCGATACTCATTATTGTGCTCGTTCTGCTCACGACCTCTTGTGCGAGTAACATCGCAGAACGCAACCGACTCGACTATCGACCCGCGGCTATCGGTCCTGTTTTAGATGAGGCAGCCTTGCGCCACGACATCTTTAATCGCTCGAACTAGCAAACGTTTTACAAAACAATAATTAAAGGATCTGCGATGAAACTTATGGTGCCCCTCGAAAAAATCAAGTCAATGCTTGGTACGCAGTATGAACGTGTTCCGCTCGTGTCATTGTTTGTTCCGATCCGTGGGACTTATCTGCCCTCCGTATCGATTTTTAACGGCTTGGTTCGTTCTGCAAATCTCATTCTAGGAAGAGAAGGGTTGGCGAAAATATCAATCGAGCACCCGGACTGGGAAGCTTGGAAAAAAGACGGGGCCAGGACACTGGCCATCTATCATGCGGCAGGAATGACGACCTTTGTGCCACTCGCGTTGGCGATGGAGCCGCGAGTGGTTGTCGCAAAGAGTTTCCACGTGAAGCCCCTCATGGCATCGTCACTCTTGAATGGCGAGGCATTGCTGCTCACGTTCCAGCGTGGAGGGTGCACACTTCATCGAGTCAGCTCCCTAACATCGGAGCACATCGACACCTTCGTCCCCGCGAAGTTTGCCAACGACGGCGAGTGGCTAGAGAAGATATCCCGCAAGGACATCCGAGATTTTTTGGCCTACCTAGAGGCCGAAGTGAGAAGTCACCTCAAAGAAAGTATCCGCTTCCTGGCGATCGACTGTCCGAACGATCCAATCCTTCGCAACGACAACTACTGGAGTCGCTTGAACCTGCCCGTGAAGATTCTTCCGGACATGGGCCTCGCCGCTGTCGAAGATCGTTCAGTGAGCCTCGTGCAGGCCGCCCTGGAGGAGGAGCTCAACACACAGGTGCATGGCCATCTTCACGCGGTGGTAAGTCAGTGCACTCTTAAAGCTGTAGCAGATCTCGAAGGCCTAGCTGCGCACATTGTGAAGAAAACGATCTCTAAACTAGTTGTGTCGCTTGAGGATCTTCATTTTGGAAAGTTTGACCAGGAGACAGGGAAGATGTCGCTGAGTAAGGGGCAGCGGGACACCGAGGATGACGATCTTCTCGACGATTTTGCTGAACTCGCGGTTTGTCATGGCATCGAAGTCTACGTCGTGCCGAGAAAGTTCTTACCGCCCGGAAGGACATTTATGGTGGCCTGAAATAGGTTGAGAGTTACTGATTCACTTTGAATTGCACCATGAGTCCGTAATGATCGCTCAAGGTACCATAACGTTTTTCATCGGTGCGCCCCGGGCAATCAAGGATGACCGGATCTTTCATCACCAGGCGTGAACTCTTTACTTCCATACCTTCAGAAATAAAGATGTGGTCCATCTTTGAATCGCTCAGTTCCCATTTTGTAGAACCCTGTTCCCAGTAATTCATCATTTTGATGATGGGAGCAGGAAACTGGATCAGCGGGTTGGCGTTATCCCAAGTGAAGCCGACATAATCGACCCATCTCATTTTTTGTTCCGTCATCACCGGCATCAGTCCTCGGTGCCAAATGGTCTGGGCCATAGGATAGAACTCAGTGGCGTATTTCATGTCTGGGCCGGCATTAAAATCACCACCGACAATGAAAGGAACATACTTCTGGCGATTATCTGTGACGAATTTTCCGATTTCTTGAAACTGCTTAATGTGCGTTTCATTGAGCACAGACGTGTTGCTGAACACGGTGTGAACGTTGGCAACGGCGAGCTTATAGCCGCGACCTACACCTAGCAGTGTATAGAGAATGCCCTTTTGCGCAAAATTATCCTGAGTGAAGGGCACAAAGCGTGATTCGAGCACAGGGAGATTGGTGATCGTGACGAGACCATTCTCTTTCGCCTCATCAGCGCTGGCCGGTAGCATGCGGAAGCCCAGCTTTTTGGACGCTTCTTTCAGACGTTCGTAAGCTGCCGTCTTAAAGACTTCCTGAAGCAAGAGCACAAAGCGTGGCTCTGTATAAATGAGAGCCTCACGTGAGGTGAGAAGACCGGCCACTTGCAAGGGAAGGCGTTCAGCGGTGCAGGGAACGAAATCAATCCACATCCTTTCCAGCTGCGCCATATTGTAAGTGATGACCGCGATATCGGCCCGGGCCGGAACACTTATCAGGGCGATAAGAAGGAGCAGCGCTTTCAATAGATCTCGCCAAAGCGCTCTTGGAGACGCTTCTTAATGATCTCGGCTGATTCGCCTTTCACTTTGAAGGCTTCCATGGGCGTGTTGTGATTGAAGCCTGCATTGAAGAAGGCATTGTTATTGTCAGGATCAAGGCCGGTGAAGAGGTCGATGCGTTGAGCGCCGATCCCATCGAAGGCACCGCCAGTGTCACGGACGATGAAATAGCCTTCGTGAAGAGTGCCGTCGGGCAATTCAATGCCTTCGGCGCGTGGGATGTAGATGATCTCATCAATTTTATGCACTTTATTGTCAGAGGCGATGGTGTGGTAAGGGAGCAAGCAGAGATCTCTGCGAACGCCTTCGCCATAAACGCATTTTTTGACGGCGTGGTAGCGAATCTGGCCATTGATACGGGTGGCGTAGTTCACAGTGACTTTACCCGCGCCCCGGTCTTTCAAAATGCCCGTGCCTTCCATATCAAGAGTTTTGAGGAAGCGCGTGCAGACGGTCGCGATGGTGCGGCCTTCAGGATCGAGGATATTTGATTTTTCGGTACCGACATAATCCACGCTGCGGTAGCGGCCGCGACATTTCACTTTCTCTTCCTGCGCCACGTAGTACATGGTCGGTTTAAGCTCTGCAATCTCAGCGAGCTCTTCCGGGCGTACGCGCGGAGGAGTGGTCGGAGGAGCGTCAGGAGTTTCGTCCTGCTCTTGATCTGGAATAGAAGGGCGAGGAATGCGTTCAGCACCTGAGCTGCCGTTATTAGATTGGCCGCAGGCCGTGAGCGATGTCAGAAGCAAAACCAACATAAGGGTATGGGCTTTCATTTCTCTATCCTTTGAATGGATTCAGAAAAAAAGCTTAACCCTTTCCGTCAGCATCTGGGAATAGGCTATTTACCTATGCGGCCAGGGTGGAGGAGCGTGATCGCGACTGCTTACGCTCCTCCAACAGATCTGGCACCGTCTTGACAGAGGGAGGAAGACCCTCAGGGTGATTGTAATAACGGATCACCTGACGCTCGAGATAGATGAGTAATCTTTCATAAAAGGGATAGATATTGCGGAAGCTGAACACGATGGTGCGATCACTGGTGTGAAAGCACAGCTGATGGCCTTGGGGCCAAAGTTTTTTGTGCAGTTCCACGCGCTGAAGTTGCGAGTAGGTAATCGTTTGGCTGCGATCCCACTCCTTGGAGAGAATTCCTTTCCACAACTTTGGATGGAACACCACTTTGTCTTCGTAGACATCCAAGGTGAAAGTTGCATTAGAAAGGGTGTAGAGAATCATCACAAAACCTCCAAAGACAGGTGAGGGCGTTTCGGTGATTTTCTCTTAGAGCTGAGCGAGTTTTTTTGATTTTATCTTAAGATTTTAACGCCAATAAATTCGCTTCAGGAGCAGGCCTTCGTGATTGACCTGGGCCTCCTGAAGCAAACAAAAAACGAAGAATTACTCGAGCAGACTGCGCAACATCCAGGCATTTTTTTCGTGCAACTGCATTCGTTGGGTCAGAAGATCGGCGCTGGGCTCGTCAGAGGCTTTGTCGACAAGAGGAAAGAGTGAGCGAGCAGTGCGTGTCACGGCTTCCTGGCCTGCTACGAGGTGTTCAATCATCTTGCTGGCACTTGGTTGGCCTTTCACTTCTTTAATAGAAGAGAGCGCCACGAATTCAGCGTAGGTACCAGGTGCTGGCTCACCGAGAGCGCGGATACGCTCAGCAATCACGTCCACGGCGAGAGCGAGTTCTGTGTACTGGGCTTCAAACATCAAGTGCAGTGTATTGAACATCGGGCCCGTGACGTTCCAGTGAAAATTATGAGTCATCAAATAGAGAGTGTAGCTGTCAGCAAGAAGACGAGAGAGTCCTGCTGCGATTTCTTTTCTCTCTTTGTCGTTGATGCCGATATTGATTTTTGATTTTGTCTTGGCCATGGGGCCTCCTTTGTTTTGAATTGCAGTTATTGTCGCGCAATTCATCCACGCGCTCCAATTCTTAGTGTCGATGACCTGATAGATAAGTCCTTAATAGGCGTCGGACTCATTGCGTAATCATGCTTTTAATTGACTAAATAAGTGGTGGATTGAGGCATTGACCCCGCTAGATGTTGTAAGAAAGCACGTCAGGAAAATGACGACACCACAATATGTAGTATTTTTTCTTGGCGAAAGTCAAAAACACCACTAGGCTAGATGTAAGCGAACACACACACGAAACTTTTCAAGAGGAGAAGTAATGAGCACGGAACTGCTACAGACCCCAACTAATGACCGCTTTGTTTTGTTTCCAATACAACACACTGCAATTTGGGAGATGTACAAAAAAGCGATGGCGTCATTTTGGACGGCCGAAGAGATCGACCTTTACGCTGACCTCGGCGATTGGGAAGCTCTTAACGACCAAGAGCGTCACTACATTTCACACATTCTGGCTTTCTTCAGTGCCTCTGACGGCATTGTGAATGAAAACCTGGCACTTCGTTTTTACAACGAAGTTCAGATTCCAGAAGCTCGCGCGTTTTATGGTTTCCAAATAGCGATGGAAAACATTCACGCCGAAACTTACGGTCTTTTGATCGACACCTATATTAAAGATGAGAAGCAGAAGAATTACCTCTTCCACGCCATCGATAATATTCCGTGCATCAAAAAGAAAGCCGACTGGGCCCTTCGTTACATTTACTCAAACGATAACTTTGCTGAACGCCTCGTGGCTTTCGCGGCCATCGAAGGAATTTTCTTCTCTGGCTCTTTCTGTTCTATTTTCTGGCTCAAAAAGCGCGGCCTCATGCCGGGTCTGACCTTCTCGAATGAGTTGATCAGTCGCGACGAGGGACTGCACACAGATTTCGCCTGTCTCCTGTATCGGGATTACATACAGAACAAGCCGTCTGAGGCCCGCATCCTTGAGATCATTAAAGAAGCAGTGGAGCTGGAGCAGGAATTCATCTCTGAAGCGTTGCCAGTATCATTGATCGGCATGAATTCAGACATGATGAAAGAGTACATCCGTTTTGTGGCCGACCGCTTGTTGCGCACACTCGGTTACGCCGAAACGTACGGAGCGAAAAACCCGTTCGACTGGATGGAATTGATTTCAATGCAGGGGAAAACGAATTTCTTCGAGAAGCGCGTAGCGGAATACCAAAAAGCAGGCGTGATGAACTCTGCTAAAGGTACCAGCGGCAATGCTTTCGAATTCTCAACTAATATGGATTTTTAGGAGATAGTCATGTTTGTTATTACACGCTCAGGAAAACGCGAAGCCGTTCAGTTCGATAAAATCACTCACCGAATCTCTAAGCTCACTTACGGGCTTGAGGCGGAGCACGTCGATGCGATGCAAATCGCGAAGCGTACGATTCAAGGTCTCTTCGACGGGATCACCACGGAAGAATTGGATAACTTGTCTGCAGAAGTTTCTGCTTACATGACATCTGTTCACCCAGATTACGCTCGTCTTGCCGGTCGTATCGCTGTGGCCAACTTGCACCGCTCAACTTCAGACAGCTTCATGGATACCATCAGCATGCTCTGGAATTACGAGAATGCGTTCACCAAAGAGAAGAGCCCGTTGATTTCTCCGGAGCTTTACCAGTTCACAGAAGCCAACCTTGACCGGATTGAGTCTGAAATTGCTTACTCACGTGACTACGAATTCGATTATTTCGGATTCAAAACTCTCGAGCGCTCATACCTCTTGAAGGTCAACGGCAAAATCGTTGAGCGTCCGCAGCACATGTTCATGCGTGTCGCTCTTGGCGTACAAATGGGCAACATCGAAGAAGCGATGAAGACCTACCACCTCATCTCTGAGGGCTGGTTCACTCACGCGTCTCCGACTTTGTTCAACGCGGGAACTTTGAAGGCGCAGATGTCTTCATGCTTCCTTTTGTCGATGAAAGACGATTCCATCGAAGGGATTTACGAAACACTTAAGCAGTGTGCCCTGATTTCTCAATCAGCTGGCGGCATTGGTCTCGCGGTTCACAATATCCGCGCGAAAGGTTCATTCATTAAGGGTACTAACGGCACTTCGAACGGAATCGTTCCGATGTTGCGAGTGTTCAACGATACTGCACGTTACGTTGATCAAGGCGGCGGCAAGCGCAAAGGCGCCTTCGCTATCTACCTCGAGCCATGGCATCCAGACTTCGAAGATTTCTTGGATCTTAAGAAAAACCACGGCAAAGAAGAAATGCGCGCCCGCGATTTATTCTACGCGATGTGGACTCCTGACTTGTTCATGAAGCGCGTAGAAACTGACGGCGATTGGAGCTTCTTCTGCCCGAACAAAGCACCAGGATTGTCTGAGTGCTGGGGCGAAACTTTCGAAGCGAAGTACGCTCAGTACGAAAAAGAAGGCCGCGCCACTAAGACGGTTAAGGCCCGTGATCTTTGGTTCAAAGTGATCCAATCACAAATTGAAACCGGCTCACCGTTCATGCTTTTCAAGGATCACGCCAACCGCAAGTCGAACCAACAGAACTTGGGCACCATCAAGTCTTCGAACTTGTGCACCGAGATCATTCAGTACACTTCTGAAAAAGAAGTTGCTGTTTGTAACTTGGCCTCGATCGCATTGCCGATGTTCGTCAACAAAGACGGCAGCTACGATCACAAGAAATTGTACGATGTGACTTACCAAGTGACTCGTAACTTGAACCGCATCATCGACTTGAACTACTACCCAGTAGAGGAAGCGCGCTACTCAAACATGAAAAACCGTCCCATCGGGATCGGCGTACAAGGTTTGGCCGATACGTTCTTCAAAATGCGTATGGCGTTCGAGAGCCCAGAAGCTCGTCGTTTGAACAAAGACATCTTTGAGACGATTTACTTCGCTTCTTTGAGCGCTTCTTGTGATCTCGCTGAACAGCACGGCGCCTACGATTCCTACGCAGGCTCACCGGTTTCTAAAGGCGTTCTCCAGCACGACATGTGGGGTGTTGAAGACACCACTCAGTGGGACTGGAAAGCTTTGCGTAACAAGATCAAAAAGCACGGCGTTCGCAACTCGTTGTTGCTCGCTCCGATGCCAACAGCTTCGACGTCTCAAATCCTCGGCAACAACGAGTGCATTGAGCCGATCACGTCGAACATCTACACTCGCCGCGTTCTCTCTGGAGAATTCGCGGTGGTGAACAAGTTCTTGGTGAAAGACTTGATTAAGCTTGGTTTGTGGAATGAGCAGATGAAAGACACCATCATTTCACACAACGGTTCTGTGCAGTACATCGAAGAGATCCCAGCGGAAATCAAAGAGATGTACAAAACTGTTTGGGAAATCAAGCAGAAGTCGATCCTTGAGATGGCAGCTGACCGTGGAGCGTACATCGACCAGTCTCAGTCGTTGAACATTCACATGGAAGATACCAACTTCGGAAAACTTTCGAGCCTGCATTTCACGGCCTGGAAGCTCGGTCTTAAAACCGGCATGTACTACTTGAGAACTCGTCCTGCTGTGGACGCGATCAAATTCACCATCAAGCAAGCTAACGCTGCTTCGGTGATGCCGGTGCAAGCGCCAGTTCCTGTAGCGGTGCCAGCAGCGATGTTGGCCGAGCAAGAAGCCGCCATGATGTGTTCTCTGGATAATCCAGAGGCCTGTGTTTCTTGCGGTAGCTAGTTTTTTAGTTCGTCGCTTATCGCCCTATCGCTTGGGGCGTGTGGTTCCGGGGATGGAGAATGTGTGTTCGCTCTCCATCCCCTCTAACCATTTCTTGGTGGCCTTTCCCTTTTAAACTTAAGACACTTAGTGACCGCTTAAAGGTTGGGGGGGATGTGTCATGGCCAAAGCCATTTTGTTAGTTGATGACGAGCCGATGATTCGCGAAGTGGTTCAAGAAAAACTGAGCCGCCTTGCTGAGGTCTTTTACCAGGCGGGTAACGGCGTTGAAGCTTTAGAGATGCTCAAGCAGCATGCTGACATTGCTATTATTGTTTCTGATATCAAAATGCCAATGATGGACGGAGTGCAACTCATCAAAGAGGCGCGCACACATGGCCATCAACAGCCTTTCATTTTCTTCACGGCTTTTGCCACTCGCGAAACCTTGAGTGAGGTGAGTCGTCACGGTGTTTATGGTTTTATTGAGAAAGGTCAAATGGAAGGACTGGAAGAAGCCATTATGGCAGGTCTGCATGAGGGAAGTGGTGATGCCGCTTCTTTGAAGAGCGCCTTAGACAAGCTCGACTAAGGCTGCAAGGCTTCTTGCACGGCCATCAGACCTGGATTTTGTGGATCGAGAACGCGTGTGAGTTCACTCACAATAAACTCAACCGGCACGGCCAAGTTATAACCTTCTTCTGTTACGCCATACTGCCCTTGGGCAAAAACTAAACCCACCACTTCGCCGGCCTCATTTAAAAGCGGGCCACCAGAGTTACCGCTGTGAACGGGGGCGTAGAACATGAATTTACCTTCACGGTGACGACGGATGCCACGGCCGCGGGCAAAGTGCAGGCCTTCGCCCATGGGATTACCAATCGTGGCGTAGAGCGCTTCACGATC
>JAULBY010046995.1:23661-36813 GCA_032358315.1 Ophiocytium majus
CGGATGCCACGGCCGCGGGCAAAGTGCAGGCCTTCGCCCATGGGATTACCAATCGTGGCGTAGAGCGCTTCACGATCAGGCTCATGAGTTGAGTGAAGTGTGAGCGCTGGAAGAGTGTGCGGTTCGCGTTTGTTTTTTCTCCACGCTTTCAACTTAATCAGACAAAAGTCAGCTGTACGATCGCAGTACACCACTTGCTCACAACGGAAGCTGTCTTTGCCGTCACCCGTTCTGGTGGTGAAGCTTTTGCACTCGGTGGTGTTCTTGCGTGAGGTTGAGAGCACATGTTGATTGGTGAGAACGTAACCGCCACCGATATGAAAAGCAGTGCCGAAGGAGTTGCTGTCATCGCCAGGTGTCGCCTTGAGAACACTGTCAGCGAGAGTGCGGACTTCTTGAAAGAAGGGCAGAGGAATTTCTAGGTTCTGATGGCCGGTCTGAAACTCCCACTGATCTTTGGGTTCACGGCCACTGCCTGTTTTAAACAAACGCGACACAGACACACGTGCGACGTTCTGCGCTGGTTTAAGTTTTACACTCGAGTAAATGCGAAAGAACGGCGTCTCAGTCTTCGAAGGAATGACGGAAGCGACAGCAGGGAGCATGGTGAGCGACAAGATGAGTCCAAGCATTTTCATGCCTCTATTGTGCCTCTTCCCTGGAGCGCGTGGGGCAAGTGTGTATTTTTGACAAAGGAGCGCATTTTGACCTAGATTAGAGTCATGAAAACCCTATTATTTCTTATGCTTATGGCCCTAATGTCTCCAGCTTTTGCCGCCGGTGAGTTGGGGGTCGGTTTCATGATCGGTCAACCAGTCGGTGTGACCGCGAAGAAATATGTGAACTCAACTCAAGCGATCGACGCTGGCGCAGGCTGGTCCATTGGTCGCAATCCACATTTCATTTTGCACAGTGATTATCTTTGGCACAAAGAGAATGCGCTCTATTTCCAAGACGACACACCTTTAGATCTCTACTTCGGTGTGGGTGGACGTCTAAGCTTTGATGATGAAATTGAACTCGGAGCGCGACTCCCCATTGGGCTTGCTTACTTCTTTAGTGATAGGGGAGCTGAGGCTTTCTTCGAAATGGCCCCTATTATGAACGTCGTGCCGGACACGAGCTTAGAGTTAAACGCTCTAGTCGGGTTAAGGATCTACTTTTAGTTTTCCTCTATCATCCGTTCAATATTATCGATTAGCACAAAATGACGGACAGGAGTACCTTGGGTCTACAGCACCTGAGGAGGTTCTATGAAATCGAGTTTTGCCGTTCTAGCATTTATGTTGGTCATGATGTCGGCTGCCCATGCAGTTGAGTTGTCACGCAGTGAAAGTCCTGCACCTGTTGATATTGTTCGGATCCCTGAGCCACGCGGCATTCGTTAGATTAAGTTTAAATTGAGTGATGAGTCCTTGGACCCGCTAGGACTTAGGGTTAGACTAGGGGGATGGAACTTAAGGGTAAAAACGTATTAGTAGTGGATGATGAAAAAGATCTCTGTGAGATCATCTCCGCTGAGTTGCGTGTACTAGGTGCCATCCCCGTGACGGCGAACAGTGTGGCCCAGGCCCTCGAGGTCATCGGCAAAAAGACTGTGGACCTCGTGATCTCCGACATTCGCATGCCAGGCGCCTCTGGCATTGAGCTCTTAAATACCATTCGTCGCAGTCGTACAGACCTTCCAGTGATCTTGATCACGGGCTATGCAGACATCACCATCGCTGAGGCCCTGTCTCGTGGTGCGGAAGCTGTGGTGAATAAGCCTTTTGATCTTGATGAACTTTTTCAGCTCTGCGAGCGCTTAGTGAAACCACTCACGCAACGTTGGGTGCGAGAATTTGAGTTAACTTCGGCCAAGATCATTGGTGAAGAGAATCTGAGCTACGGTCGTGGTGGATTTTTTGTCAAAGGTGATGGGCCCTTGCCGAAAGTCGGCGCGCTTTTCCAGGTGAAGATTGATAGAGGGTCACGTCCAGATAAAACCTTTGAAGTGGTTTGTCGCTGGGGAAGACCTGAGCGCAAAGATATGCCGGAAGGCTGGGGCGCTGAGATTCAGGCCTGGGATGCGGACACCGCCAAGCAGGGGTGGGAGCATGAAGAGAAGATTCCCTTCATACCCCTCAAATAATTTAAAATTTTACGTCTTCGCGAATGAAGTGACAGGTGTAACCACCCGGATTCTTCTTCAAATAATCCTGGTGATACTCTTCAGCATCATACCAATCACTGGCCGCTACAACTTCAGTCACAACTGGCTTTTTCCAAGCGCCACTCTTCTCGACTCGAGCGATGACTCTTTCAGCGGTATCACGCTGCTCAGGTGAGTGATAGAAAATCGCCGAGCGATACTGTGAGCCGATGTCGTTGCCCTGCTGATTTTTAGTCGTGGGATTGTGCATACGAAAAAACCACTCGAGGAGTGTTTCGTATTTCACCTTGCTTGGATCAAATTCAATCTTCACTGATTCGGCATGGCCCGTTTGTCCGGTCTTCACTTGGATGTAGCCCGCGTTTTTGAGCGTGCCACCGGTGTAGCCCACTTGAGTCGAGATCACGCCAGGAATGGCGCGTATGAGCTCTTCTACACC
The DNA here is from genome assembly GCA_032358315.1 of Ophiocytium majus. Lineage (NCBI taxonomy): Eukaryota > Xanthophyceae > Mischococcales > Ophiocytiaceae > Ophiocytium > Ophiocytium majus. Next base: position 26,253 of record JAULBY010046995.1, read on the forward strand.
CCAAAAGCAGCCTCCTGCGAGCGTTGCGGTTTCAGTCTTCACTTTGGCCTCCACATTAAACACTAATAGAATCATGAGTAAAAATAAGCGCATAGGTCACCTCTTAAGGTAAACGCATCAGACCCTTCTTTTGTGACATAGAGAACCTCTATCGCACAATCAATATTATCGATTTTATTCCCGGGCCAAAAAGAGCGATCCTGCTTTCAGAGAGTACAACAAAACACAAAGGAGTCTCTATGTTATCTATCGGTCAACAATTCCCGCACTTCAACCTCAAGGCCGTCAGCGGTCTTGATGCCTCAACCGCCTTCTCTGATGTTCATAATAAAACTTATGAAGGCAAATGGTTGGTGGTTTTCTTTTATCCAAAAGATTTCACCTTCGTATGTCCAACCGAAATCAAAGGTTTTGGCGACTTGAACAAAGACTTTAAAGATCGTGACACACAAGTGTTGGCCGTTTCAACGGACAGCGAGTTTGTGCACTTGGCGTGGAAGCAGTCTCATAAAGACTTGAAGGATCTCCCGTTCCCGATGGTGTCTGACATTAACCGTTCTTTGACGCAAGCTCTCGGCATCGCCGACGCTACAGAAGGTGTGGCCCAACGTGCGACCTTCATCGTGGATCCAGGGAACGTCATCCGTTTCGCCATGGTCACTGACATGAACGTAGGCCGCAACCCAGCTGAGGTCTTGCGTGTGTTGGATGCACTTCAAACTGACGAACTCTGCCCATGTAACTGGAAAAAAGGCGAGGACACACTATGAATATCGATGGACTCAAAGATCTGATTAAAGACTACGCGAAAGATGTGCGTGTGAATGTGGGCAACGTGCTCGCGGAAGAAATCCCTGGCTCAAGCGCTGAGAAGCGCTTGGGTGTTTTTCTCGCCACGGCCTATGCCACCAAGAACGCGGACTTGATCAAAGCAGCCGAGGAGATTGCGGCACCGGCGGGCGAAGCTTATGCCAACGCCGCCAAAACGGCCGCCACCTTGATGGCGATGAATAACGTCTACTATCGCTTCCTTCATTTGAATGAAGATCCAGCGATGGAGAAGTTGCCGGCCAAGTTGCGCATGCAGGGCCTCGCAGCCCCGGGCATCCCGAAGGATGACTTTGAACTCATGTCCCTGGCCGTGTCGGCCTTTAATGGCTGCGGTATGTGCATGAAGAGTCACCGCTTGGTGTTAGAAAAGCACGGCGTGGATAGCTTGGTGATTCAGCAGGCAGTACGGATTGCCGCCGTAACGGCCTCAGTCGCTCAGGCCCTCGAGATCAACTGACTAAGACATTCAGGAAGCGCCGAGGCAACTTATCCCTCGGCGCTTTGCTAGAATGTTGGCATGAGTTTATTAGAGAAGCGTTTCGCCTATGAGAAGATTGTCACCTATACCGAAGGCCAGTGGGTCTTTGAGGAAGGTGATCACAATCGTGATCTGTTCATCATTCAAGATGGCACCATCGACATCATCAAACAAACACCGAAAGGCGAGATGCTGCTGGCGACCTTTGAGAAAGGGGAGTTCTTCGGTGACATGGCGCTATTGCAAGGCGGCCCCCGTTTTGCGGGTGCGCGCTCTAAGGGTGTCACGCGTCTCTTGGTTTTGCAGCCCGGTGGCTTTCTCTTAAAAATTCGTCGCGACCCAACGTTTGCTTTCGAGATGCTTCAGCAACTCAGCCAGCGTATTAAAGTTTCGAACGAGCGCCTGTTGACGCTGATTCAGAAGGGCAACATCCCTCATGAGATGGCGCAGGAAGTTCTCAGCTCTATGATGGGCCGCTGATGATCACCAGCATCCGTTCACCGAAGATGGTCATTATCTCCGATCTTCATATGGGAAATCCGTTTTCTAAAACCACGCGCCAGACGCTGCGGTTTTTGAAATGGGCCGCCAATGAAGGTTTTGATATTTGTATCAACGGTGATGGCCTGGAGATGGCGCAAGGTTCGGTCCGCAAAATGGCGGAAGAAATGCCTGATGTGATTCGCACCATCAAAGACATCACCCGCCAAGGCAAACAGATTTATTACATCGTCGGCAACCATGACATGGCCCTCGAGCATTTCCTGGAAGACTGGGGGCCACTCAAGGTGTCGCCGTTTCTGAATATCAATTCAGGCGATCTGCGTGTGCGCGTGGAGCATGGGCATCTCTACGATCCCTTCTTTGTGTCATGGCCGAATCTCTATGAGTTTCTGACTCATGCGGCGGGCTGGTTATTAAAAATTCATCCCGAGCTTTATCGCTTATGGATTTGGCTCGAAAAGCGGCGTGCCGACTGGCGCGCTCGTCGTTCGGGGATTGTGGGTGAGCCGCCGCAATTCAAAGAAGCGGCCTATGAATTGTCCCGGCGAGGATTTGATGTGGTGGTGTTTGGTCACACCCATCATCCGGGTGAAGTGGAGCTGGAGAACGGAAAACGGTATTTAAATCCGGGCTCGTGGTTGCTAAGCTGTCATTACGTAGAAATTCAAAACGGACTGGTGACCTTAAAAACTTGGGAGAGTTGAAATGTGTCCATGGACTGACTGGCAACCGGCGACGATGAAATTTTGTGAAGAGCTTTTATGCGGCAACATTCGTCAGCCCGCCAATACTTTTTCCAATATCGGGTTTGTGATTTGTGGTCTCATCATCATGTGGCGCGAAGGTTTCAAGTCGTGGACGCCGTACCACATGATGGGACTTGCAGCGGTCTCCATCGGCATCACGTCGGGGATTTACCATGCCTCCATGGTGTTCTTCTGGCAGTTCTTTGATCTTTCTAGCATGTTCATGTTGGTGCTCTTACCGTTATCATTCAATCTCGTACGCATCGGCTGGATTAAATCATCGCAGTTCTCCTTGGCGTACATCATCACTTTGGCTTTCTCCATGCTGCTTCTCTATATCATTCAAGGCAAAGTCGGAGAGTACATCTTTGGCGTGCAGGTGTTTATGGTAGCGGGTCTTGAGTACATGCTTTACCGCAAAGGGCATCGTCCGTCGTATCCTGGCATGTTCAAGGCGCTGGGAACGTTGGCGCTGGCGTTTTTGATTTGGAATGGGGACGTTCATGGATGGTGGTGTGATCCCACCAATCACTATCTACAAGGCCATGCTATTTGGCATCTGATGTGCGCGCTTTCAATTTGGTTTGTGTATGGCTTCTATAAACAATTTGCGCAAGTGAGTCAGAAATGAAACTCGGCTACACACTGTTTTATGTGGATGATGTGGCGAAGACCATGGATTTCTACGCTGTTGCTTTTGGTTTGGAGAAAGGATTCTTTCATGCGGAGAGTGGGCAGTACGGTGAAATGATCACAGGTGAAACTCACTTAGGATTTGTTCACCATGACACCGCCTCCACTCACGATTTTAAGTACGAAAAAATGTCGGTAACGAAAGCTCCGGCCGCTTTTGAAATTGGTTTTGTCACTGCGGATGTCGCGGCGGCGTTTGAGCGCGCAGTAAAGGCCGGTGCTGTGGCCGTCAGTCAGCCGAAGACAAAGCCTTGGGGACAGACGGTTTCATACGTGCGTGATCTCAACGGATTTCTCGTCGAGATTTGTTCGCCGATGGGTTAAGACGCTCTTAACAAAGTATTTTTTATTGGTGATTGACCCGCATTCCAATTGAATTAAGATGAGTTCATCATTTATTCAGGAGGATCACGTGCGTCTATTTATCATCTCTGGCTTACTATTTTCTATGTCGGCCTTCGCTCAAACAGAAGTGACCTTGCCGGCCACTGAAACTTCTCCTGTACCTGCTCCAGTGCCAGCCCAGGAACCAGCTCCAGTGAAAGCGCCAACTGCACAAAGCAAGCACATGATTACATTTGGCAATAGCTTGGGCTTTAATTCATCATCTTCCAGCGCATCAGCGGAAACGGATGATGATTTGGGCATTAAAGACTTTGATGTTGGCGCAGGAAACATTTCTTTGAATTATCACTACTCAATTGCTCCTCAATTTCAGTTGGGTGTGTTGCTCCAAAGCAAGAGTTCAACATCTGAGATTAAGTACACGGCCGGTGGAAAGTTGAAAAGCGAAGATAATGAGACTTCAGTCTACTTAATCGCAACATGGAATTTCCAAGAAGACTTGGCCAACTCGTTCTATCTCATGGCCGCCTTAGGTAAAGAGTCTTATGAAGAAAAAGAAAGAGACACAAGTGAAGGCACCAAGACTGAAGTGGATTACGATATCAACACTTTTGGTATCGGTTTTGGTAAACGCTTTGCGCTCACCGGTCTCGGCATTCAAAACTTAACTTACTCGCCGAGCATTCAATACATGCAAGGTAAGATCAGCGGGGATCTAGAGGATTCTGGAGTCGAAAGTCTCACTCAGCTGCAAATCGACTTCTTGAAATTTGATCTTTTGTTCTAGTTTCAAAACTGAAAAACGGCTCTCTTGCGGGAGCCGTTTCCACTGGTGGAAACGATCGAAGTTTTAAAGAAATCTCATCGCTTACACAGTCCAGTCAACTGGCGACTTTTTGTGTTTCACTAGATAGGCATTCGCCTGAGAAAACGGCTTCGTACCAAAAAATCCTCGGTATGAAGACAAAGGCGAGGGATGCACACTCTTAATCAAGCAGTGTTTGCTGCCATCAACTTTAGCCGCTTTCTTCTGCGCCGGTGAGCCCCACAAAATGAACACCAAGTTTTGTTTCTTTTCGTTCAACACTTCCACAATGCGATCGGTGAACAATTCCCAACCGCGGCCATGATGACTGCCGGCCTTGCCGTCTTCCACCGTGAGCACGTTATTTAAAAGCAAAACACCTTGCTTCGCCCAAGAAATCAAATGACCGTGTCCCGGGTTTTGTACTCCCACATCGGTGGCGAGTTCTTTGTAGATGTTCATCAGTGACGGCGGGATGGCGACACCTTTTTGCACAGAGAAACAAAGGCCATGGGCCTGTCCCGGGCCATGGTAGGGGTCTTGTCCAAGGATGACCACTTTGACTTGATCAAACGGACAGGCGTCCAATGCTGTGAAAATGTCTTTGGCGGCGGGATAGATTTTTTTGCCTGCATCGGCTTCCGCTTTGAGAAAGGCCTTAAGTTCCACCATATGAGGCAGCGCAAATTGGTCTTCTAAGACGGCTTTCCAAGAGGGGTCTAACTTAATCACAACCTAAAATACCTTGTCCCTGTTGAGAGGGTCAATGTACCATCGAAGGCATGCGTTACGTCATTGCGGACATTGAGGCCACGGGACTAGGGCCTGATCGCCAAATGATCGAGCTGGCGCTGATCACCTATGAGAACGGCCGCATCACTGACGTTTTTGAAACGCTGATTAATCCCTTGACCGTCATCCCTAAAGAGATTTTGCTGCTGACGGAAATTTCAGCACGCCAGCTAGAAAATGCCCCTAAATTTTATGAGATCGCTGATCGCGTGGCCATGCGCCTGGATGGCGCGGTGTTTGTTTCTCACAACGTCGCCTTTGATTGGGAGATGTTGGAGAAGGCCTTTACGCAAATGGGTAAGCCGCTCAAATGCAAAACTCTTTGCACGCTCAAATTGGCGCAAGAACTTATACCAGGACTCAAGAGCTACAATTTGGATGAGCTGTGCCGCTTTTTTAATATTAAAACCATCAATCGCCACCGCGCTCTTCCAGATGCCCAAGCAGCGCTGAAACTTTTCCAAGAACTTAAAGAATTGGCGAGTACTCCGCGCGCTCACCAAATTCCACGCTACCTGCCTCATCATAAACCGCTGATGAAAAATCTTCCGCGCCATGCGGGTGTGCTGTATTTGAAAGATGCGCAAGGGACTGCTTTTCATATTGAGGCGATGGAAGATCTCCTCGCCGGCGCTGAACGTATTCTGCAAGTCCGTCCTGAGGCCCGCGAACTCCTCGAGCGCACGGAGAGTTTGCAGGTTGATGTCACGGGCTCGGAGTTGATTGCGCTGTTCAAGCGCGCGAGATTTGTGCCTGCCAATTGGAAGTGGATGATCACGCTGGATGTCGACAAGACTGGCGAGAAGTTTTTTCTGTTGAAACCTTATGATCGCAAGAGTGGTCTGTGGTATTTTCAAGAGCGCGATGAAGCCGAACGCCATCTGCGCGCGTTGAAGAAAAAGCTTCCGCAAGAAAAATTCGCCTGGCGCGAAGGCGGTAAAACCAAACAAGAAATTCTTGAGTACAACCGCGTGGTGGATGAATTGGTGCGCGAAGCTCAATTCCCTTGCGAGAATCTCTTGCTCTGGGGTCCGGGCCGCGAGCAAGATGAATGGTCATATGTGCTCGTTCGCCAAGGCCAGCTCATGGGCTGGGGCCATGATAAACGCCCGCCAGAAGTGGTCATGGAAAATCCTGAGAGTGCCATTCAAAAACGTCAGGACAAGGCTCTCGAGGCCCTGGCGATTCGTTATCTGCGTGAACACCGCGAGCGGCGCTTTAAAAAAGAGCAATGGCGCGAATTGAAGGATCTCTCATGTTAATTTTGCTCCTGAGCTCTCTTCTTTATGCCGCTGAATGTCCCCATGGCAGCGACCGCTTCAATTGTGTGAAGTTTATTAAAAACTACGATGGCGACACGCTGACAATGGATATACCCGGCGTGCATCCGTTCTTTGGCAATAACATCAAAGTGCGCGTACGCGGCATCGATACACCCGAGATGAAGGGCAAGGCCCCCTGTGAAAAAGAGTGGGGACGGGCGGCCCGTGGGCTCGTAGAAGCTGAGCTACGTCATGCCAAACGCATTGATCTGGTGGTGAGATTCAAAGACCGCTTAGACAAGTACGGCCGCCTCTTGGCAGACGTGGTTTACGACGGTAAAAGCCTTAAAGACATCTTGATTAAGAACCGCCTCGCGGTGGCCTACGAAGGCAAAAAAAAGCAGCAGATCAACTGGTGCGCAATGAAGGGACAACGATGAGCGACGCCAATCTCTACACCTCGACTAAAAAATTCACCGGCTTTCCGTGTACGCACCGCCAATGGCGCGCGGAATCTCATTGCCGCTTCGTGCATGGCTATTCTCGCGAGTTCTATTTTGAGTTTGCTTGCAATGAGCGCACGGTGGAAGGCTGGGTGGTGGATTTCGGTGGATTGAAAGATGTGAAGCAACTCCTCGAGCACACTTTTGATCACACCTTTCTCGCCGCCACAGATGACCCTGAATTGGGCACCTGGCGCCAGCTCGATAGCCGCGGCATCATCCAGCTGCGCATTCTGCCAAACCCAAGCATGGAAGGCACAGCGGAGTGGGTGTATCAGCAAGTGGATAAGATGGTGCGCAACTCAACCCAAGGGCGTGCCTGGGTAACGCTGGTAGAAGTTCGCGAGAATGAGAAGAACTCGGCGATCTATCGTCCGCGGGTTTAGTAGATATTCTCTACGGCAGTGCTGAGGAGCATGCGCGTGTAATCATCTGGAACTTTCTCGAGCTCCGTCGTCATGCGCACTCGTGAATCTTGCCACTCTTCTTCAGACACATTTTGATGGATATTGCTCAAGAGACGATGGCCATAGACTTCAATCAATCCCATGACCAACTTGTGGCGCACCTGATGTTCATGGGGCGACATTTCAAGATCTTCAACATAAAGATCATGCATTAAGGTATGAGAACTCAGTTTTAGGAAATGGTTTTCTATGTCCACCGTCTCAGAAAGACCATTGCGATAAACGAGCGTGAAACCAATGTACTGAAGGTAGGGGCTTTTATACTTGAACAAGTCATCTCCTACGACTTTGGCCTTTGGGTCGGAAATACTTAGATTCGCGGCGAGCAGAATTTCATCCACCCACTCCTCCACAGCTTCTAGGAATTCATCTTGCGGTAAGTGTTCCCAGTTGCGGCCCTCAGGGGGATTTGCCAAAACGGCTTCATAGACGTCGACAAACTTTGGCTCGAGGACTCCGTATTTTTGTTCCACCTGTGCGGGAGCACGCTTCTTCGAAGGCTGCGGCCTATCTTGTGGTTGAAAAAGAGGACTGTCTTGTTCTGAGGCCACATCTTCGACGAGATGCTCGAGGTTCATAACCACGCCAAGACCGAGTGAAAGGAAACAAACGTACTTAAGCCACTTCATGGAACCATACTGCTTTTGATGGCATCGATTTGCATTCTGATGAGCCTATCATCTTTGAGCACCACATCGGTCTGGCGATAGAGCTCAACGCCGTAGCGATCGAGTGCTCCATAAGCGAGGGTCTGCTCGATTGGATCTTTAGATTTTAAAATCGGAAGTGGCTCGTGTCCTTGGCCATATTGGGCGAGCACGCGATAAGCAAAGTAGCCACGATAGTCAAACTTCGTCGCGGGTGCGATTTGCTGAACCACAGCGACTTTTTCTTGAGCGCTCAGTTCATCCATGATCGCAATTAATCCCGACGCCCAGCTATCCACTTCATCGAGGAATTGTTCTCGAGGCAGCGTCTCCCAGTTTTGCGCTTCAGGTGGATGCTTTTGCAGTTCCGCCACGACGGCCTCACGTACTTTGCTCACATGCGCTCGATGATCTTGCAGCACCGGGGCGGGGATTTGCTTTCCAACCACACGCTCATTAAGAATCACACTACGAGGCTTCGGAAGCTCTACGACGGCCGCAGGTGTACGTTGGCTTGAGCGCTCAGGACCCAACAAGTGGGCGAGCAAGGCAAACAGCATGACGGCGATCAATGAGCGCATGAGGCATTGTAAAAGCCTGCAGGTCTCTGAGACACAAAGCCTTCAAAATAGCGGAGTTAGCGGCTTAGGACAAAACGGGCAAAGCCCTAGATTCGTGGCAGTTCCGTGCCCCAGCGTTCACAGAGGTGGGTGAGGGCCACGCCGTGGTCCTTGATCTCAAAAGAGGGAGTGTTCATCAGTTCCAGCGCGCTTGTTTCTCGCGCATCTAGGGCGAGAAAGCGCGGCAGGGTTTCGCCAAAGAGTTCCACCGTCTCCGGCGTGCGGTTCATGTGGCAGATCGCCTTGAAGCATTTCCACAAATGCAGCGGATGGGAGTTCATATCCGCCATGAGGTATTCGAGCTGATCAGGAAATTTCTCGCAGGCCAGCCACTCATTGAGAACACCTTCGCGATGTAGGCGATCGATCTGGCGATAGAAACCGATTTGGCCCAAGCGCTCCGAGTTGGCGTGAAAGAAATGATCGGCATGGATCAGATCATGAAACGCAAAACTCAGAGGATCACGTTCACCCAGAATCATTTTTGAGAGCCACGCTTCTTGGTGAAACAAAGTGACACATCGTTTTCCCTGGGTTTGTTGCTCGAGGACTTCGGCCACACTGGGCACACGATCCATGAGCACCAGCGGATAGGCCCCGGTGCTCATGGACAAAAGCGCGCGATGAACCGGCTCAGGCGTCGCACGAAATGCACGATGAGAGAAAAGCAGACCCAAAGTCGGGTAGCGTTCAAGCAGCCCGCGCTCCTCATCGTTCCAGTCAAAACTGGGAATTTCAGACCAAGGGATGTCAAAGTCATGAGCGCAAACCGCGTCTTTGCGATGGGCGCCCCACCAGCCGCGGGGATGGCGAACACGCAGGTAGTGCAAAGTCCACAAGGCGGCATAGAGAGGTTGTGGAAGATTCAACTCACGCAACGTTTTCAAACGCGCGGCCAACAGCGGAGCTTCCAGCTGAAGCTCCTCAACAGATGCTAGAACTTTTTTAAATTTTCCCCGCCGTATTCCTTGGGCGCGAGGTACAATTTCAGTCATAGGCGGCAGATTAGCAAAGATGCCCCTACACCTGCAAGGAGGCATGGATGCATTGGGACACTCTCGCTAGTATTTGGCACAGAAATGCGCAGAAGAATGGTCTGAAAGTTCGCTTTCTTGATTGGAATCACGACATCAAGTTTTTCATGATCACCGGTGAGTCGGAAGACGGCAAACGTCTGTTGGGCAAACTCGATAACGGTGAGAGCATGAGCTTTGCAAAATTCTCACGCGGTTGGGCACTTTACGGTGTCGACAATGAGCACGCTGCCAAGGCAATCTAGCCCCACTTATGGCACCGGCCTACAAAACCAAAATTGAACAGCGCACGCTCGCTGGAAAAACCTTCGTCCTGGAAACCATCGAAGATCTCGACGATGCCATCATGCTGTTGTGTGAGAGTCTGGGCGAACATCCCAATCCTTTCGCAGAAGACCTGTGCCCGTACTACGGCGTGCTGTGGCCCTCGGGTGAGGGTTTGGCGCAGGCCGTGGCCGCTCGGGCCCATGAACTCAAAGGCAAACGCATCGTGGAAGTGGGCTGCGGTTTAGGTTTCCCTTCTTTGCTCGCCCAATATCTAGGTGCCAATGTGCTCGCCACGGATTTTCATCCGGACGTGGTGAACTTCTTGGCGCGCAATGGTCGACATAACTCACTGGAAGTTCCCTTCAAGCGCTTCAACTGGCGCGATCCTGCTGATGCCATTGGGCAGTTTGATATCGTGATGGGCTCAGATGTGCTTTATGAACCGAAGCATCCGGGTGATGTGGCGGCAGGGTTTCAACGTTTGCTCGCTCCAGGCGGTGAAGTCTGGTTAGCGGATCCGGGCCGAGGGTATTTGCAGAAGTTTGTGGATGAGATGGAAAAGGCGGG
>JAULBY010046996.1:0-12427 GCA_032358315.1 Ophiocytium majus
GTCTGTATGTGTGTGTTGTATAGTGAATAAAACTTTGCCGGGCACAGATTGGTGCTCCCCAGCAGTATGGACCACTACATGTATATGGCAACAGCATGATAATCATGCGTTTCCAGTCGCGCGCACCGTGTGCACAGGGGTTTCCGCGCCCTAAGCGGTATTCAGTGGAAGCACACCTACATGGCGTACATGCGTCCACATACAGCACCTACCTGCGCCGTGGAACATGCGTCTCCAGCACAGACAGCACGCACTGCCCCTGGGGCACTCCTGTGAAAGGATGTAGTGCGGTGTGCCCCGCTGTTTGTGCAGGCAGCAGCATACAAATCATGGTGCATCGCGGCAATTTGCTGACCTTGAGCTGCCACGGCACCACTGGTAGACACGGCTGTGTGCGATAATCATGAGTCATGTAAGCGGTGGAGCACTGCATGGCATCACCGCACGACGGCAGCAGAAAGGCGGCTTTTTCGGCATTTCTCTGGCTGAGGCACTGGTGCGCACACACACCGTGACACACACAGACCGTGTGAGACGCACACACGCACAAAGTCGTGTGCACACACCCCTCCCCCCCCCCACACACACACATACACTTCCTTGTGCGCTGTCTTTGGCCCTTCGTGAGTAGGTGCAGACAGACAAGCTTGCACGGCGGCAGGCGGAGTGAGGCCGGACACTGCGACCACATGTTGCCTTGCTTAAAAAGGTGCACTGTGCCTGCAGCTCAATGACATTGCACCTGGACTAGTTCTATGGCGGGCGTCACGGTCGTTGCTCTGGATGGGGCTGACAGGCCCGACACCTGCAGGCCTTGCGCCAATTCACGTCATGTGCCACTGGTTGCAGACAGGACATGTGGTGCGCCTGGCAACGTAGTACTTGAGAAGGACATCCGAAGTATATGCGCGGATGGCATATTATTTTAAAGCACTACTTGATGTGCTACGCACAGAGGAACCGCGGTCCATGTTTTCGTGTGGCAGGGCAGGGCACAGGTCTGTGTCTACCCCAGTTATGAGGGCAGGAGAAGGCTGAAGCCATGAGCTTTCAAGGAGCTCCTTTGAAGTTCACCGCTTAGACAAGCAGACAACAAATCGATGTTGTATACTGTTGGGTCACAGCGTATAATTTTCGCATTATACGCCGTATAACGTATGTAAAAACGCCGTATAACGTATGCAGATGAACGTATTTATACGGCAAATACGCCGTATATCGCTTTTTTGGGCGTAGAAATACGCCGTATTTTGTATAACGTATAAAATACGTTATGCGCCGTGACCCATCACTAATGTTGTATCTATGCGTATGTTGGCTGTGTCGTCCACTGGCACCAAAAAGCGACGTGCGACGCCACACACAAGATATCATGTGATGCCATGGAAAGACGGTAGAGACCCTGGACCTGATGCGCGTGGGCAAGCAATCTAGGGCCCGCTTGACAATTTGAGTGACCAGAAACCGGCGGGCAGCGTGCGCTGGTGGAGCAAGTTTGATGTGGCGATCCGTGACTAGTGAGGGGCTGCGTGTGCGCGCCCGCGCAGCAGCGGCAGTGCTGCTCACGGAGCACACCCCCATGTTCATATGCACGCAGCAGAGGCGTGTTGTGCCCACCGAAATGCGCCCGTATTAGCAGCCACATGTGCGGCCAACCCTAACGTTTCGTGCTGACTGGGGGGCTGCGAACAGCGCCAGCGCCAAAAAAGTTAAAATGAGAGCGCGGGCGGTCGCAGAATTGTTGGCGCAGGGGTGCGTGAGCGCGCCTTGCGGCGACAGCGACAGCCGCACGTAGGGCCGTGTCAGCGTGCCACGCGACAGCGGCAGCACATAGCGCAACGAGATGCGCATGCATGCGCCAGCGGCAGCGCTGCGGAGGCCATTGGCGCGTGCACACATGTGGCTGCGGTATGCGCTGGCCACCGTTGACGGTGCGTGATTATCGGGGGGGCTGTGTGTGCGCCAGGCTGGCGTGGCAGCACGTAGCACACCCACTTGCGCATGCATGGGCAATGGCATGGCATTGCGGCGTCCACCGACATGGGCATGCATCAGCCGCGGCATGCGGCGGCCACCCCTTCTAGTAAGGTGGCATGATTGCTGGGGGCTGCGTGCGCGCGCCAGCACAGCAGCAGATCAACAGTACGGGCAGCGGCCTGCCGCCCCACACAATTTGCTGGGGGGCTGGGAGGGGGGGCGGGGGGGTGTATGTGCTCACCAGCACGGCGGCAACCCCGACCGGCGCGTGCTCCCCAGCGCGGCGGCTACCCCGACCGGCGCATGATTGTGAAAAAATTGTGTGCATATGCATGAGTGAGCCAGCGTGACCGCGGGGGGGGGTTGGTGTGCGCCAGCGCAGCGGCAGCACACAGTACACCAGCGTGGACACTGGGGCATTAATGCATTGCGCGTGCGCCAACGCAGCGGCAGCACGCATCACGCCAGATCCCACATGCGCATGCATGGGACAGCACCATTTGATTTACTCGGGACCTGCGTGTGTGACAGCGCAGCGCTCGGCAGCACGCAGCACATCCGAGTGCGCACGCGTGGGCCACCCTTAAGAAGGCATTCCTGGGGGGCGTGTGTGCCCCAGCGTGGCGGCAGCACGCAGCACACTCACGTGTGCATACATGGGATAGCATGATTGCTGGGGGCCTGCGTGTGCGCCAGCGCGCGGCAGCACGCGGCACACCCACATGTATCCATCGGACAGCGTGATTACTGGGGGCTGCGTGTGCGCCAGCGCGGCGGCAGCACGCAGCTCGGTTATTATATCTGATGGCACCAACAGGCACAGCCTAAGGCTAAGCAGTCCTACAGCTGAAGCACACCATGACAGACACCAAGACACGGAGCATCAAGCTCCAGGCCTTGCCAAACAAACCCGTTTATTGGTAGAGAGCACGGCGACCCTGACCTGCTGCCGGTTTGCCAGCGAGCAGAGGGTCAAACACACCAAGCCCTGCAGCAGCGTACTACGGCGTAGTTGTGGGCGTGCACCACTGCCGCAGTGCTGCCACACCTACCCCTACTGGCCATCCTGAAGGCTTGCCTTACTCCTGGACCAGGTGCAAATGCTGCAACTCTGTGCCTGACCTCAGGCTAGAGCCGCAAATAAGGCATGACTCAACTGACAGTGTGCCAGGCGCCCACCCCACTGCATATTCTGGACCCCAATACCCGCTGACTTGGTCCAAAATGCCTGAACGAGCGTTCCTACTTCAAGAGAATTTACAAAGGCTGAAAAAAATGTAATTGCCTTTGTGCTGAACCCCAGAAAAGTAGCCATGCGGCACCCACACAGTCGCTGAAAGACCTGTGTTTTCTGTCTCTCGTAACCGGAAGTAGGCCGCAATCTCAATTGCAAGTAGACCCTCCAAGAACCACGTTCTGAACCGATGTCGCAGCGGTTGATGGTCAAGCCTAAACTAGCTAAGCCACAGGCGGGTAGCGGTCATCGACTGCAGCAGGCATGGAGTTGACGCGGAGCTTGCTACTGTTGCGATACACCGGCGGTCCCAGCTCTGAAGGCGAACTCCTAAAGGAGGCCTTGAAGTTCTTGGAGCTGGCCCCATCGCTGTTGAACCACTGCCTCCCTGCCCACAGCTTGGCAATGCGTTGTCGCAGGGACAGCACGCTGTTGCGGTCAACCTTTTTGGCGGGAAAGAGAAAGTCCGACTTGAGGTAGTGGTACAGCAGGTGTACCTGCGCCAGTGCCGCTAGGATGAGCACCTGCGGCGGCACACGGCAGCACATGAATGCTCGACTTGACGTTCAGGCTGCACCTGCCGGAGCGCTGTGTCACCAATAAGCGTATGCGTGCGTAGTGCGGTAACACATAGGCCGCTCGCCATTGTAATGCAGCATATGCCATGACTGTGTTAGCGGCTGACATTGGTGCACTAGTACTATGCACACTGGCAGTAGTGTGCATTGCGCAAATGCTGATACGTAACGGTCACCTGCGTGACAAGCGTCTCACACACACTAGGCTTTAAGCCTGAGTTTGCGGCACATGATTCTTGAAGCTAACGCTGTATGTGCTTGAGCCTGGGAATCCTCGCCTACCCCCTAGAGTAGCACTCACAGTTACTGTCACCGCTTCACAAACATACGCGGCTCGAGCGCACCACTAACCCTACTATTATCAGTAACCCTGGCCCGACCCCTAAAGTGGTTGTGACCAAAAATTGGTACCATGGGCGCCAAATCTGATGCAGCAACCTCTACCCCTGCTCATGACACCTAAGGCTGACACAGTGTCACACGCGCACGCACACTGCAACATGCCACGCACCAAGTTGAGAACGAGCATGAGCGCCGATATGACGTCCGATTGCTGGGAGTCCGGGGGCTGGTTGTCGCCGATCATCGCCATGGCAATGAGCGGCTGCAGGAAGATGATGGAGCCACCCAGAGTGTACAGTGCAGCGTCCACGCGGCTGATGTGCGGGTGACAGCGCAGGTACACGGCGATCGCAAAGTAGGCCAGCACGCACGCGTACACGTTCTGCGCAAAGGTGCCCGGTTTGATGAACACCAGCACGCCGCTGAGCATGAGGCGGCGCACGCACTCGCCCACCTCCCTGCGGCAGCAGCGCAGCGGCAGGAGTTACAACGGAGAGATGGCAGGAGTTGAGGGTGCTGGTGTTCAGGGCGATCCAAAGGGAGGGACACGGGCGAAGGCTTATGCTTTGGCGGCGTTTTAAGGTAGATCATCATGCATGAGTCATGTGCTGAGAGTGCAGTTGTGCTCCCACAACGCATTGTAAAGCAATGATCGATTCAACTCAATGTTGCAGGTGGGGCCACAGCAGACTGAGTGTCAATGACACGCGGGGTCGGAACATGGTGTGCGAGGCATTCCTGTACTTGTGCGAAGCATGGAATTTTAAATATCAAGAAGTTCCACGGAGCTGCAGGATGCACCCACGAAGCATAATGCCCCTGCCCGCTCGGCATGAGGTTAGCTAGCAGTGCACCATGGAGATGGCTGTCTCAAGTGTGCAAGGCGCGTGATGCTTCTGAATCAGTGATACTAGCTACACTTACCAGTAGTAGGTGCTCCTACGGTAGGGCGCCCACAGAAAGGCGCAGTGAGCCAGCTCGGCCCGCAGTGTACGAATCGACATGGCGTTGGTGTACTCGTCGTCGTCGGGCACAGATGTAATTTCCTTACGAAGGCGCCACAAAATCCTGCACGTGCACCGCACACAGTAAATGCGTCAGCAGCCATCATCATCCAATCGATTCACCGGAGTAAGCAGAAGAGCCCGTTGCTGCCCAGGCACAGCAGGTCCTGGGGGATGCCCCCCCCCCAAGTGCCTGGGCTGTACAGTAGAATGCGTGAACTTCTTGAAGCAGGTGTCTGCAACGCTATTGCAGTTGCGTGTGTACCATCATGCAAGTGGCTGTAGCAGAGTGGGAGCGTGAGCCTGTTGTGCAGACACTGCAAGCTCACACAACGCATCACACCGTGCACTCAAGCACCTTATCTTACTTACCATATAATAATAGTATGTGCGACCAGAGTGTGGTCAGTGACAAGTAACACTTTGAAGCTGGTCTATTTACGCAAAGGGAAGTGGCTGACGGCAACCATTGACTTACAGTCCATAAGCGCACGGAATCCCAACGGGAAAAACGAAGATCATGGCCGCAGCGTACCCCATGTACCACTTGTGTGTGGGCGTGTAACACTCTAAGGAGTAATCGGCCCGCAGATACGACTTGTCGGTGCCCGCGATGTCGTCGCAGGCAAACATCTGCACACAGGGCGCGACAGGGCGTGCGGTTTGAACATTTTGTGCACATCAGGCAGCGGCAGCTAACTTAAAGCTTAACAGCATCAGCATCCTGCTTGTGGCGGCCTGGTGAGTTAGATGCCACATAGGACCAGTATACACGTTGTAAAAGCAGTCACTACAAGTAGGTGCAGCAGCAGCAACAGCAACCTTTACGCAAGTTGCAGGCCAACACAGTGATAAAGATTCCAGACGTGCAAACACAAGCACTGCTAGGCGTGATGGAATACCACAACGTGTTCAAGCATGCAATACCAGGTCAGCTCAGCTCCTGCGCCAACATGCATACTCGCCACGCCGCCATTGCAACTTGGGGTGGCGCATTTGTGTACCAGAACAATAATTGTGCTCGCATGTCCTCTTGCGCCCACCTGGAAGATAATGGTGGAGGTCGCAGAAAATATCAGGAACGTGAACGACAGGCACATCAGCGAGAAGCGCTCCACAAACACTCTGTGCAGACGCCCCCTGGTGCCCGAGTGCGCAGCCCACCGGTGCACGAGAAGGCGGCCAGCGCCCAGCAGCGCCAGCACCGAAACGGGCAAGACGGTTGCAAAGATGAGCTTGTCCCAAAAGTTGTACTCCCATATGCAGCCCGGAGACATGATGAGAGTAAAGTTGAAGGAGATCAGGTCCAGCCAGGAAAGGAAGTCGCGGTAGAGCTGGGGGAAGGGCACACCTGTATTGACAGGTCGCAGTGGTGTAACACGTGCAGAAACGACAAAAGAGAGGGGGGTGAGGGGAAAGGACTGTTAATGACTGTAGGTGCCACTGGGGGGGGTCCGGGAGAAAGTTTTGTAGCAGCTGTTATTCTCTCTGGCAGTGAAGCGTGAGTGAGGCAAAGCGCTGCCACGCTCATTTGTGGGTGACCTGGTGTACCAATTGGTGCTGGCACGTGCGTAGCAGGCGCATATTTTTGAAGTTTCAACAGACTGAGTATTGCAGCATTCTAACATCTACTCACTTGCAAGGCGCTCGCAATGCATGGGCAGTACAATTTGGTACACAGGTGTTGTGCACCAACCTGTGATGTTGAGGTACTGCACCAGGAGCTGGAACACGACCACGGGAATTCGCATAGCCTTCAGCAGGCAGCTGCCAAATCGCCCGACCTGTGGGGCCAACGGCAGCAGGAACGCCAGTGACAGGGCAGCAAAACGGATGGCATATATATCAGATGCCTGTGGTAGCTGCGCTAGCCCAGCCAGTCTGAAAGTTGCAGGCATGCCCAGGCTGATGGTGTGGGTGGCTGCTGCTGCGGTGACCATGCCACGGGCACCACCGCGCTTGCACGTTCAACAAAGTTCTAACAGCTCATCAGGAGGCTGGCAAGACTCGTTACAAGAACATCAACCTTTCTGACAATGCACGCCAGCTCGCAGTCTGAGACTGGCACCCGCTCAGTGGCCCCAAGTTTGCTACCTTCCCTGCAGCGCACTCCCCAGGAATTTGAAGTCTTCGTTGAACCAGTCCACGACGTGTGGTCACAACAGTGTCGCACGTGTGCGCAGTGGGCCACTGTGGTCACAGCACAAAGTGCAGGCAGGCTGCACATGCATGTGCGCGCAACACCGAACCTCTGGCAACGCAATGCCCACATGGCATGCATTTCTGCTGGTTCAGGTGCTTGCCATATGCATCAGTCAGCCGAGTACCACAGTCGAGATACTAACAATATGTCAGGGCAGCAGCTGCTGCAGCACTGCTGCAAAGTTTAACGCCAACTTGAGCCATTGCAATTATTATACCAGGCACTTGGTGTCCACTGCCTGCCGCGTCGCCCACCTTCGCCGTAAACGCCGCACCGTGGGATGCACTCTCCCTGGCTGCATCCCTCAAATCGGTGACTGCGGCAGCATCGTCCAGTGCACCCGAGCCAGAAACTGGCATGGCCGCCAGTGCCAGCAGCCCAAGCACCACCAGGATGGCAATGGCGGCAAAGGTGGCCGCTGAGGACCCGCCGCACTTGTAGCAGGTGTAGCCCACCACGCTGGCATAGCCAGGGCTGCACACGGCGCAGTCTGCAGCCAGCATGCGGAGGCAGCAACAGTGTGCAGCATCAGTTGCATCAATAGCACGTGGTGCCAGCACATGCAAGTTCATAGATGCAACCTACGACCGGGGGTTTCACCCTCTCTCTCGTTGTCAGCTGAGCTATTGCCTATTGTATTGTAACAGTGCCACGCATATGTATGCACACAGAAACACATGTATAGTACTTCAAGTACACCAGTACACCGGGACGGGACACCATAATGGTTGTGTACATGCACGGAAAGGGGGCTGCTACATTGGAATTGCTTGATACGGAGCAGCAGGTTCGTTTTTCTTCCTTTTCCAGGTTCTTGTTCGCAGGGGAGTGGCTAGGTCCCCAGGTGGGCAAGCAATTGCTTAAGCCTAGGCTGGCCTGACAGCCGCCCCATGCGCTGCCAGGCTGCACTTTTGCCAAACGACTTCAGAATCGCTGCCCAGTTGAAGAGGCATGTGCATGGGATCCTGCTGGAAGCGTCTACGTGTCTACTGTGCGCGGCGTGGGCCCTGAACAAACTGCAGCACCGCGACTGTGACATGTTGCAGGTGTCACACTCCGTGCATCGCACACAGAGCTGGGCGGCAACTGCTTGAACCAGCGTGCATGTCACCGAGTAAAAAAATAGTGTGGCACCTCAAGCACGAAATTGGCAGCCGCAGGGCAAACGCACAGCATGCTCCGCCTTGTTGCCAGTATACTCTAGCAGTGTGTGCGCCCTACATGTCACTGGGCATCGCTGCACCTGCTATAATAGTTATTAGGTACTTCAATAACTATTTGTTAACATAAGTATAAAATAATGTATGTATCTGATACATGAATTAATAATATAGTTTAACTATTCAGTATTGATTTTAATAAACTAATAATATATACTTTATTTCCTACTTTTTTTAATCAAAAAAATATTTAGTAAATTAAATCATTGAAATAGAACAATATAACAACGATGATAATATACATATACACAGCAGATCTACACTGTGCACATGGTTTTTGACAATCGAATTATTTTTTATTCGCCTTTATTTGATTTCGTAATTATTTCTAATACTATACACATACAATGTATGTGAATATTGTGAGTATAATGACAATTGCATGATAATATTAATGTTAATGAATACTAAATAAATAATAGCAAAACAGATGTATAATACAACACCTACCTTGAATTTTTATTATTTTTTTACGATTTATCAAAATTAGTTGAATAATAATCATCATGCCAGCCGTGCTGCAGTCCAATTATTTTTCAGATTCACTTTTGTCTGATTTTGTAACTATTTCTACTACGATTTCGTTCATACATGTATATATGTATATTGGTTATAATAATAATAATTGAATAGTAATATTAATATTAAAAAAATATCAATTAAAAATAGAAATATTCAGTATTGATTTAAATTAACTAATAATTTGTATTATATTTCCTACTTTTTTACATCAACATAATATTTACAAAAATTAAATCATTAAATTCGAAAAATATAACAATAATGATAACATATACGCAGCAGATCTACACTGTGCATATGGTTTTTGGAAATCGAATTATTTTTAATTCGCTTTTATTTGATTTCGTAATTATTTCTAACACTATACACAAACAATGTATATGAATATTGTTATTATAATGATAACTGCATAACAATATTAATATTTATAAATACTAATTATATAATAGCAACATAGATGTGTAATATAATACATAACTTGAAATTTTCTTCTTTTTTTGCGATTGATCAAAATTAGTTACATAATAATCATCATGCCAGCTGTGCGCAGCTGGTACTGGAATCATATTATTTTTCAAATTCAATTTTTCTGATTTTGTAACTATTTCTAAGACGATGTATTTACAATGTATATACGTCTATTTTAATTATAATAACAATTGCATAATAATATTAACAATAATTTTTTTTAATAATAGCAATATACATGTGAAAGAAACCACAAAGGTGACCGAGCCCAGGTACTCCCGTGGCGGGGGCAGAAAGCCAGGCCGAAGCCTGTGTGGTGATCTATCCACTCGGTCAGAACCAGTGGCCCACACCCTCAACGCGCCGGTGAGTACCCTTAAGGGCTAGGGATGCTTCTGAGTAACACACCAGCAAAGGCTTACTTGTCGGTGGCGCCAGGAGGTGGGCGCGGGTGCGGCAAGGCTGGCAAACGCTCACCGCTCACCTCCAGCTCCAAGCAAGCACGACAGGACCATTTGACGCAGCAGTAGGACAAGCCTCTGGCAGGGCCGCAAAGCACCGTGAGCAATACATAACTTGAAATTTCTTTTTTCATTTATGATTTATCAAAATTAATTAAATAATAATAATCATGCCAGCTGTGCGCAGCTGGTAATGCCGTGCTGTGCGCAGCTCATTTATAAGTACACACAGGCTTCGGCCTGGCTTTCTGGCCCAGCCACGGGAGTACCTGGGCTCAGTCACCTTTTTGGGTTTTTCCACATGTATAAATGTAATACTATACCGGTATAAACCTTCATTTTATTCATTAATGTTAAGATTAAATAACAAAACTTCAATAACAATACACTTCTATAATACAACACGTTTATTACAATGTGAATTAGTCTGATTTTTCATGTATAAAAGCAAAACCAGATAATAATCACATGCCAGCTGTGCGTAGCTGGCGTGTAGACCACTGATGTGCTTCTCCCTTGAGCTCCTGGTAATTATGTTCACACAAGTTTGGAATTGAATGCTGTGCTGCTGCCGCTAGGAACTACTGGTGCTGTCGCTCGCTTGCGCATGTGTCAGTGAAGTTGAAGTACATGGAACTTGAAGTAAAATTCAAGGCTCTATAACTCTTGAAGTTGAAGTCGTATCAAAATGCTGACCCCGGCAAGGTCCCCATTTTCGATGGTGCTCTTTCGAAAGGGCACGGTCCCAGCCTCCATGGCGGCAATCTTTAAGGTCATATGGGATTTGTGCTGTACAATTGTAACTTAAAGGCCGCTCGATGTACTTTGAAGTATATGGTCCTGCAGGGGGGGGGGTTCTGCCCACCTGCGAGGGTGCACATGCGACATGTCAACGTGCAAACGATGCTGCCGCCATGGCAGCACATGCAGCCACTCCAGCACTCACATGGCCCTTCATACCCCTCCGCACAGTAGCCGTTGCTGTCTGCATCCTTGGGCACACCACCCACACATGCAGGCGGGTTCCAGCATGGCACTATGTACTCCTGCCCGAGGCTGAAGTTTGCGCGCCACAGTCCCGGCAGCACGGGTAGGGTGCCAGTAGTAGCGCCGGCGGTGGTGCAGTCGAGCAGACCTGTGTCGCACGTGACGCACTGTGACATACCATCGTCCAGGTAGGTGTTCACTTGGCAGCAGTTCCTGAACACGTGGCGGCGGCGGGGGCCGCGGCCGGGTGGCAGCAACATGATGCAGGGCAGGCGGCAGGAGTGTGCAAGTGATGAGACTTAAGGCGCCGGGGAGGTGATGTGTTGTGGTTGAAGCGTAACGGTTGTAGCAGCTGTCACACAGTGGTGTCTTTGGTGCACTTGTGGGGGCTGGGCTGGGCGAGAGCAACAGGCGAAGGGCCGCACAACGGGCACTTTGACACCGTTCTGGTATTGTAAAATGGTGTGTGTGCGTCAAGTGCCACGCGGGGGCTGGGGCACCTGCGCGCACCTCAGCAATCGCACAGCAACTCACACAAGCACTGTGCCCTGGGCCAGCAGAATCATTATGATACCAATGGTATGTCAAGTGCAGCAACTGCACATTGTGCGGCGCGACTGCACGCCCAGGATTGGCAGGGTTGAATTATCGTTTAACTATTATACTCAAAAATCTGGCTGACATGGCTACTTCCAGCTGTCAATACCCAGTCCTGCGGCACAAGCGACTGAGCCGTGAAGACCCTCCACTGTGAGGCGCATGGCAGCGAGGGCTCGGCCCCTTGTACACCTGCAGGGTGAGGGCCTGCCTGCACAGCATGTGGCTTCACACCAGTTAACCAATTGTTGAAACAAAAACACGCAGCCAAAGTTAGGGAAGGCACATGTCAAGAGGTGGTTACGTGCAGGCGCCTCTAACCTGGTGGCCACCGTGTCAATATCCAGACAAGAGCCACCACTGGCAGCAAACACGGGCGATGTCCCATAGCCGCCGATGTAGCAGCATGTTGACTCGCTGCCCTTGTAGGTGATGCCGGGGCCTAGGTCAAGTGTGAAGTTTGGCGATGCCTGCAGTATGGCGCCGCCCGCTCCGCCGCACGTGTTGTCAATGAATTGCGCGTGCTGTGAAGGTAAGACACGGATTTCGAACACACATCCGCATTAGAATACTACGTAGTACCATATGGCATATGGTACGCTGTGCAGAACACGGCTTTGGGCTGTGACTTATAAAAATGTTTGCTCTGTGACATGTGCATGGGTCGCCTGTCACACTGTGCAGTGGTTGACTGCATGTTCTGCACCGCAAATGTTAACCATGGTTGCAAGCGACGTGCTCTGGCAGGTTTGAATTATCACAAAGTCGAAACGAGCACTCAAAAGTCGAAACGACAGTTTTTCCTAAGTGAGGTACCTCAAGATGGTCTCATAT
>JAULBY010047007.1:0-12426 GCA_032358315.1 Ophiocytium majus
CTTCCCGGCTGGCCAGGTGTGTCGCTGCCGATGCTCTCTGCTCTTTTGTTATGTTGCTGCTCGCTCTAGAACCTCCCCAACACGTGCAACTCTTAAAATGTTGTTGAATTCATATTCGAACTGGATGATGATGAGCCCTTTCCGAAGCAACACCCGGCGGGCAGCTTCATCGATCATGATTGAGGACCTGAGCAACACCCGGCGGCAGCTTGATCGGACACAAAGTACTCGACACACAGTGTGCTGACCGCCCCCCCCCGAGATCCACGCAATTGCGGGCAACGGCGGAGCAGCATGGGCAACAGCCTGCAGAACGAGATAGATGCGCTGCCGGACCCAGACAATGAACTCAAGGCAAGTGCTGCGCAGCAGCAGCTGCGGCTCTCTGCTTCTGAACTGTGAAGTGACTTGTGTTGCATTTCAGAGGCAGGTGCCACACCCTGTGTGGCGTACTGCCGGGCGCTGCTGCAGCATTTTGCTCACGCAGCAGCAATTGCTGCAGCGCGTGAGTTGCGCGCAATTGTGTTGTTGCCGCTGGTGCATCGCGCAAGTCGGCTGCCCATTTTCCTATTTGTGGTTGAACACAGCTACGTACAAACACATGACAGCAGCAGCAGCAGCACCGCGCAAAGCACCACCACACCACCCACCGCCACCGACCACGCACGACGGCTTCCGTGGCTTCGGTGATGTAGTCATTGGTGCTACATGTTTGTTGTGCATTCCTATGTTTGTTCGCACAATAAATGCACAACAAACAAACACCGGTGTAGAACACCAGCCTGAACAACAGCCCCAAAGGCACGATGCTGGCACCGCTGGCGCTCAGCTGTGATTCCTACCGCCACAGACAGCCAGTGCCGCCGCCTGCCCTCCGCCCCTCACTGCGCGCCCCGCAGGTGTTCAGGCAGCTGCGTGCCGAGTACTTCCGGCTCACAGAGGTGGAAGGCCTGTCCGCCGACGACGCGCAGCTGCTGCCGCGCCTGCGCGCCGCGTACCGCCACCTAGTCGACGCCACCGTGCCGCCGCTGCCGCAGCGGGCGCCGGAGGCGGCGGCGTGGCGCTGCCCCACGGTCCGCTTCGGCCGCACGGGTCTGGACATGCCGATCATCACGTGCGGCGGCATGCGCCAGCAGCAGACGTGGCGGCCCAAGGAGGGGACGGCGCTGGCGGACGTTGATGAGGACTGCCAGGTGCGTTCGTTGGCAGCGTGGTAATGTGGAGCAGTGGGGGCGTCTTGCGCGCGGTGCCGCTGCCACTCTGTGGCTGGGGCGTCGACTGCCCACTATGTACTACTGTTCGAAGTACATACTTTAAGTATGTATATATATACACATGTTTCTTGCTACTCATGTGGACGTGCGTCTGATTTAGATGGTGCGGCCCACAGATGACCAGCCCTGGATTCAAATCAGTTACTACACACAGTAATTGTGACAGCACTGAGACAGACACATTTATGCCTTCTACTTCTGCAGTACGTGTACTTCGTGAGGTATTTACTTGAAGCATGTGCTTGTGCACGCGTGCACACAGGAGCGCTGACACGTGGATGCGCCGCTCGGCTGCCAGAGAGAGTCATGCCCAGGGCTACATTTGCAATTGCACAGCTGTGTGTGCGCACATGCGCACGTTTGCTTACCGGTACATACTTTGTGTAGTGTATTCTCAGGTGGTTGGTGAAAAAAATGAATTGCATACCATATGCATGAACACATGCGCAGGGCGAGGCACAGTGGCGCCTGTGCATTTCTCATCCATGGCTTAACCACGAACGTGTAATGCATGTCGGTGGTGTGTGGGGCAGTATGTATCAGGACATTGCGGTAAAGGACATGGCTTGGCTATGTGACCGAGCTATGCGTGTACGCGGTTTTATGGCTGATGACAATCTGGCACACGCTTCTGGTGGCTGGGCAGCTTGTCTTGTGTCCGCCTTGCTGCATGGCAGTGCAGTGGCCCTCCAATAGCGAACTGGTACCTTCCACCGAACGCCTGCAGCATGCCCTCGACATTTGCATGTTTATCCATGCCGAGGCTGTTGGTGCCGTGTTCCTTGTGTACTGTGCTGGCGTACGTTTATGGTAGACCAAACTCTGGCACATGCTTCTGGTTGCTGGGGCAGGTTGTGTTGCTGCAAGGCAGTGCAGTGGCCCTCCAAGAGCGAACTATCTATTAGTTAAACCATGCTGCTCCACACACCGAACACCAGCAGCGTGGCTTCCCATGTGCATCCGTGCCGTGCCCGATGGTGCCATGTTAATTGTGCACTGTGCTGGCGCACAGCGCACTGATCATAGTGGGGCGCTGCTGATTGTCGCTTCGTGTTGCCTGCGCCCTGCTCCTGCTGCACTGCCTGCGCAGAGAAATTTCCAGGAAATTGTGGACCGCGCCATGGAGCTCGGTATCAACCACTTTGAAACTGCACTGGTGGGTGCCCGCAGCAGCCTGGCAACAACCATGAGCAGTGCTCTGCTGCCTGCTACCGCGTGGCGTATGCTTGCTGCTGGTGTGTGGCGGTGTGGCAGCCAGTGCCTGTGGTGTCGAGTATACCAGTACAGTACGCTGTATGCATTTTGCGCTGCAGTAGTGTAGTGCCTGATGCTGCACTATCGCAGGGGCCGTCGCCGCTGCTGGAGGCGAAGGAACGCAGCGGCCCCAGTTCAAACTTGGTGCTGGTGCCTGTGGACTTAGCGGCCACTCCCCTGTACACACACCCAACGACACGCACGTGGTGCATCCCCACTGCTGCTGCTGAGCAATGCAGCTGCTGCTGCTGAGCACAGCTGCCGCCCTTTTGCTGCTGAGCTCAGCACTGCTGTGCTGCTGCGCACCGCTTCTGCTGCTGCTGAGCAGGGCTATGGCACCAGCCAGCTGCAGTTTGGCCCGTGCCTGGCCAAGTACGGGCGCGACGCGTTCATACTGCAAACCAAGATCACAGCACGGGAGGACACAGCAGTGTTCCGGACGCAGCTAGAGGACTCGCTGCGCCTGCTGCAGGTGCGCTCACGCCTGCAGCCGCAGTGCATGTGTGTCCCCGATCATGCAGCACTTCGTTGCAGCATAAGCAACGCCATCGGCCCGCCGCTGCCGGCTACGGCATGCCGCTCCGAAAGCAGCATGACAGTGCTGCTGGGGCGTCTGCAGCACCGTGGCACTTGGCTGCGCTGCTGCTGTTGATCACGGTGACCAGCAGCCACCACAACCCTGCGCCCGCAGTTTGGCCGCGCTGTGCATGTTCTGCGCTGCCATCAGGAGCGGTGCCGTGTGAATGCGCGGCCAGTCCACAACAGCACGTGTAGTACTCATCGTGCATTCATTTGCCAGTTGTAGTAACTGTTGTAGTCCGGAGGTGGTGACTGAAGTTGTGTTTTGTGCCTGCTGCCGTGTGCAGGTGGAGCACGTTGACCTACTCGCCTTCCACGGCCTCAACACACCGCAGCACCTCACGTGGATTTTTGGCGCCGATGGCATCAGCGGGTGCATGCAGGTGCGGCCGTGTTTCTTGCCTGTTCCCGCGCCCCTGCGACACGCTCAGACACTTGTGTGCTTGTATCTGAGTAGCTCACGGTCTTAGGTTGGCGTGCACGGCTGCGCCAGAGTGCACATGAGGTAGGGACTCCAGGCGGCAGTATATCCTATGGCGGTCTGGCCTGCCCACTCGGACGGCCCGCTCGCACGTGGTATGTCCCAAGAACATTACATGTGGCTGGTCATTCGAAGGTGTGTCTCGGCTGATGGTTGGGCTCAGGCGTTTGACAGCATGCCATTGCCAGTTGTTATCGCTTTTGCACTTGGATGCTTTTGTGCTCCCGCAACTCCCCTCCCCCCCCTATCATGTTGGCCATCCACTTGCACTTGTAATTGTGTGCCCCTGCTCAGGGCCACCTATGACACACCGCGGTGGCCATCGCCAATGCCGCCCTCACCACCTTCACGGTTGCACCACTGCTGCAGCTTGCTGGTCGGCGCTGCTGGCACAGCAGCCTATCCCACCGTCGCCGCTGCCGCTGGTGCTGTTACCAAGCACCGTGGCACTGCTGCTGCTGCAGCAGCAGCTGCCGCACTGCTGCTGCTCATACCGCTGCCGCTGCTGACGTTCATGAGCAGGTGGTGGAGGAATTCCGGCGTGCGGGGCGTGTGCGCTGGGTGGGCTTCAGCTCCCACGGCACCACCGATCTCATAGCTCGCGCCATTGAGACTGGCCGCTTCGACTACGTAAACCTGCACTACCACTTCATTGGCTCGTACACATCCAGTGGCACGTGGACTGGCAACGGTGGCGGTGGTGGCGGCGGCGGCGGCGGCAGCATGATGGATCCCTCTGGCAACTTTGCCGCCGTCGCAGCTGCCAAGAGGTGCACCGCCCGCCCGAGTGCATGCCACATAATGCATGCTGCAGAGTTGTTGGCTGTGCATTCTACCGTGTGTGCTGGCGCAGTGTGTACCGTACTCGTGGCGTGCGCTGTTGACACTTGCAGCCACATTGTGCGTGCCGTTAACAGTGGCGGCAGCCGAGGCTAGATGGCAGCGCTCCCTGCAGCGCTTTCTGCGCCTCGGCTGCGAGCTGGGCCCGGCACAGCAGCACACCTACACACACATTTTTGGGCATTTGGTAGTCGCGCTGCTCCCGCCCTCGGATGTGCTGAACGCATTTCGTTTGATGGCACAGTGTGGGCTGTCACACTGTCACAGTGGCCATCGTGCGTGTGCCGCCAGTGTGGGCCGCTGGGTGATCATGGCGAGCTATGCACTGGCACGGCAAGTGAGTGCCCTCCGCCCAAGTGCTGTCCCCTTCTGCGCTGGCTGTCTGTGCAGGCATGACATGGGAGTGTTCATCATATCACCCAATGACAAGGGGTAAGTGAGCGCTTCGACTAGACAGTAAAACCTTCCGCCCGGCTGGTTGCCTCTTCAGCCGTGCACTGCACCCTCACGCGCCGGCTGCAGCACGTTGGCACAGGTGTTTCGTGGAGTTCGCATGCCTGCGCACCTTCCGGCAGTCTTTCACCTTGCCACCTTTCCACGTGCTCTTTGGATGCTGAGCGCTGCCGCTCTCTGGCCACAACCACAGTGACCGCCGGTGCTGATGGCAACCCTCCCGCCTTTGCGGTGACATTGGCCACAGCAGCTGCCGCTGACAACGTCTTGCCTTTGCCTCCGCCGCCTCTGCTGCCACCGGACTATCCGCTGCCGTTGCTGCTGGCATACCACCGCCGTCACCATTGCTGTCACTGCAAACCAGCGGACACCTGTGGCAGCCGGCGCGCCCTCTCGTGGACGCTTGCCAGCCACAGGGCATCACCCCTATGGCGCTCAACGCGCTGTGGCTGTGGCGGCACGCGGGGACGGACGCGCCTGTGCACACGCTCGTCGTTGGTGCCGCACGGCCTTCCGACTTCGACGAGGCACGTTGTTGCCGATTTACTTTGCAGGCCTGAAGTGTGTCGCTTGGTGCGCGCAGTTCGGGTTAGTGGGTGGGCACCACACACAGTGCTTGCACGTACCCTTTTGTCTCCAATGACTGTGTCATTCATTGTGCCACACAATCGGTGCTGCAGCTGAAGGTGCACATACACAGCGGGACACCACAATTCCCGCGTACGACCTGCCGTGCGCAGTCATTGCGCACCTGACCGCGAACCTGTTTCCATTCACCCATGGCAGCGCCGTCGCTGCCGCCTGCTCTGCTAACATCCTCTGCAGCATGCTGCCGCTGCTGTGGCCGCCTCCGCAGATAGTCGCTGCTGCCAAGCTGCGGCCCCGTACGGCGGAGCTGCTGCCGCCAGTGGAGGCGCGCCTGCGCACGCGCATGGTGGAAGCATTGGGCGAAGACTGGCCTCGATCCTGGTGGAAAGGGCTGCCCGCGGTGAGATGACAGCGCTGCGTTAACGCGCTGCTGCGGCACGTTGTGCCCTGTGCAACGGCAGCACAACACTGGCAGCAGCGTCGGTGACTCTTATTATGCTGACTGCATGGTTGTGGCAGTCGGCCGAAGCCACAGTGTACGCCGGCACATGCAGTGTTCGCATGCTGCAGCCTCAGGACTGCTCACCAGTCCCCCACCTGCTGCTGCTGCTGCTGCGTAGTGCATTCACTCACGCGCGCGCGCACCACGTCGTGTGCGTGTGCATGTGTGCTGTGGTGCGGTCGCGTCATGCACTTCGTTTCGCCAGCAGTGACTGTCCCCGAGGCTCAGCGCTGCCCCCAGGAGGCAGCGCTGTGCACGGGTGCAGAAGCTGTGCTGCCCCCAACTGCACGCCAGGGCGATTTCATGTTGTCGCATAAAATCCCGAATTACCACATGCAGCAAACTAGTCAGTCAACCAAAACTCCTGGAGACTTCAACGTTGGAGAACCCTAGGCAGCTGCTGTTGAAACTCTTTGAAAATGAATCTTTAGCCCAAGATTGAATGCCACATTTAATTAATCTCGGCTCTGAGTCAGTGTTACAGTGGAGGCAAAGAGTCCATGTATGTCACATGTTGTCGGTCACCGTGCTGATGACGTGATGGTGGTGCCCATGGATGTTATCTGCGTGCCACAGGCATACGACACACCCACTGGTGTATTTGTGTCCCACATTGTATGGCTACACGGCCTGGTCAAGGCGTGGGGCATGTGGGAATACGCGTGCGCGCGCTACAAGTCGCTGGAGGGCAACGCCAAAAACTGGAAGGCGGACGGCAGTTCGGAAGAGGTGAGTGGAGGCTGGCGCCGCATCCATGAACGGCGCACTGTGACAGCCTACTTCAGAAGTATAGGATACTGCTGTAGATACTATATAGGGTGTCTTTTTGTACATGGAAGTCTTAGGATGGGTTTCCCCGCACGTACACCTCTTCGCTGCAGCCGAGGCCACTGGTAGGTAGTGGCGGCGACGCGTTCGTCGCCCGCACCTTGCACACTTGCACTCCCAGCCCATGCCAAGCAGTGCTGGGCACTCTACCCATGCTTCCGTCCTTCATGCACTCAGCAAATGTGATGACACAGTGTCACGCGATCCGTTTCACATACTGGCTCCATTGGTGCAACCTGTCCTGCTGCTGAGCAGAACCTGGCGTCCATGAACAGCTACACACCGGGCATGCCTGCCGCGCCCGGCGTCGACGTGGCGCCGTACATCAAGGACTGCCCAGATGCGGGTAAGCTTCGCCGCTGCTGATGTGCCAACGCTGCTGGTGTTGCTGAGCCTCTCCTCAAATTACCAGCCACGTGCAGGAGGCACCGGCGGTCGCCATACCTGCGGTGCACTCGAAAGATCATGCCGAGATTGTGGGGACTTGCCTGCGAAGGCGACAGTGCCATGCACCAGTGAGAGCAGCAGCTGCTAGCCCACACCCACAGCCCTCCGAGGTCTCATACCCAAGCCATTCCAGCTGCACCCCTCTTACAGGACGGCGTCGCGTGCTCCATGGAGCCGCAGAAGTCGTCTTGAAGTATTTTGTCCGCGGACCTAATAATAGGCTATAGTAGGCTGTCGCTTGGCCGTCACCCAGGCGCGCCGCCTCGCGGCCTGCAGCGGCTGCGACACCAACTTGAAGTTAAACGGCGGGTCAGCTGCGGCATGCCACTGCAGTGATGATATCACATGTTGATTGAAGTGACCGACTCGCCCTCTCCTGCTTGGCAGCGTTTGATTGGCCATGCCCACTGTCCAACCTGCGTGCCACGATTGTAATATAGATCATTCATCATCGTCCCTACGAAGGCTTCTGTTTTGGCTGCTCAAGGCTCACTCAACGAATGTTGTCTGCTGACACGTGCAGGGACCGTGCTGGAGGTGCTGCGCGAAGCACACAAGTGGCTGAGCAGCGACAACGAGACAGCCATGCGTGCACACGCCGCTGACGCTGGGTGGCTCGCAGCCTATACGCTGCAGCCTGACTGGCCGTGGCCGGAGCGCGCCATGCACCGCACTTGATGAGGTTGCGATTGACAGTTGTGCGCACAACAATGAGTTACATCAGCAGCCGTTGCGCAGCTGGGCGAGGACTTGGTACAGCTGCTGCTCTTGCGAGGCGTTGCTACCCCAGCAGCCTGAGACAGCCGCCCAAACATAAACATGTGCAAGTTACTGAATTGTGAGGGTGTGAGTGCCTCTGAGGGCAGCCCCAGGTGGAGCTGCGTTCAATTGTGCCATGTGTCCTCCGCTGCAACAGCTGCTGTACCTGGCATTAACAAGTACTGACCTTGGGGATACCTTGTGAGTAACCGCTGCCCTTCAAGTAAACATGCCAAATGCTGCAGTTCAAGTGACACGTCATCTTAGCACCGATTGTACACCTGAGCACTGCTTGGTACAAATGTGCACATGCTGGCATGGCACACACACCGTGGGTGCATGGCAGCAGCCGTGGCCGGGGGGTGCTATAGCCGGGGGGTGCAGCGGTCGAAACATCGTGTAGCTGGAGCGCAGAAGCTGTGCCATGTCTTCTCCACAGGCTGAGTTTTGGCAGACCCAGTCCCGGAGATCTAATGGTATGTGCACCTGCACGTAACATTGAGGGGCACATAGAAAATGGTGGCCACATGGCAACTGGCCTGGCCCATGATGGCAAGCACCAGAGACACTCAGTCTGCTTTTGTGTGTCATGTGTTGTGTGTATTTCCGCATGTCAGTGGCTTGCACTTGGCATTGCCATTGGACAACCCTGCCTATGTTGATTTCGACCCGGACGTTTGGTGAAGCGTGACCAGTGCTATGTGAAGCGTAACCAGTGCTACCTGATAGTATGTACAGAAAGTTTGGCAGCTCTTATAAGCAGCGAACGGCACCACACCACCAGCAAGCACCCTGTGCCTCGGCGCACACAGCCTTCCACTGCCCCCCCGCGGCTGCCACTATGGTAGCTGACAGCAGCTACAATCTGCCCCTACCTGCCACGAAGTGACTGAAGGAAGCCTATTATCCTAACCTGCTCGACTTCCAAAGTACTACAGACTCTGTAATAGAGACAGCTGCTTGCCAATGAGCCCACTATTCGCTCTGCGTGCCAGCATGCCCAACACCTTCCACCTGGCGCACGCCATCATGATGTACAGTGCGGCACTTACCCACAGGCTGCGGGAGTTCTGGCACCACGCCCTAGGTGTTGCGCCGCCATCGCCACCGCCAGCAGCTGCTATGGAATCGCCATGTGCATCTGAGTCTTAGCGACCACGCCGATGCCAGGCACATACGCCGCTGCCCACAGGCCAGTGCAGTCACACACAGGTCGCCTCTTGGCCGCTGCATGCGCCATTGCCAGCGGTAGGCCAACCGGCCCAGTTTGCAGACGCCGGGGCCGCCATGGTGTCTCGCCTCATCTGGCCGTGCCGATCCGACGCGCGCCGTGCGCCTTGGCACAGCCAGTTCTTTCTGCTCTGCAGGCGTCCACACGCGCTCCACAGATGCCTGTGGCACCACTCTGTGCAGGTGGCGGCGGTACACAGTCACCTGGCCCCACGCTGACAGGTGTGCTGCCCCTCGGCAAGTGGCA
Source organism: Ophiocytium majus (assembly GCA_032358315.1). Taxonomy (NCBI): domain Eukaryota; class Xanthophyceae; order Mischococcales; family Ophiocytiaceae; genus Ophiocytium; species Ophiocytium majus. The sequence continues at coordinate 9,483 of JAULBY010047007.1, forward strand.
GCTGCCGTGGTCGCACGCTTCTGTCGCTCCCTGTGGCCGTGCGGGCGGGGTGATGCCTGCTCGGTGGCTGCAGGCAGTCGGACGCTGCAGCAGTCGTCTCCGGGCTGCTGCACTGCCTCCCACCGGCCCCAAGGCCTGGGGAGCCGCTGGCGGTGCCCGCCGGTAGCAGCAGGCACGGCAGATGCCGCCACAACACAAAATGCTGCGGCGCCAGGGCTGCAGCCCCGCCCAGGTGCACTCGCACTTCAGCAGCTGCGCCACACGTGGCCCAAGCTCCTGCCGCTCTGCCACTGCCATGCCGCCGCATCACAGCAGCACATGGCCCGATGCGCTCCAGCTGTGGCACTTGGGCGCACGCGCACGGCAGCGTCGCGTCCCGCCACTGGCGCAGCGGCATCTGCCGAAGGCCTGCCACGCTGACAGCCGCACGCAGCCACCGCCCCGCCACTCGTGCGTCCGTGCACCACCTCCCAGAGCACGCCTGCTCATGCCAGCGCCCTGCTCAGCAGCTCGCGCATGCGCGCCCACGCGTCGGCGGCGGCGTGCGCGTCGTGCTGCAGGCCCGCGGCGCGGTCAGCGTCCGTCAACTTCTCTGGGCGCGTGAACGCATGCAGCGCATGCGGGTACGCCACCACCTCGCAGTCGCGCGTCACACCGCGCGCCGCCAGCTCTTCGCGCAGCGCCGCCGCATCTGCCGCGGGCACAAACGGGTCCGCCGCGCCGTGCAGCACCACCACGGCGCAGGCCTTGTCGTGCGGCTGTGGCGGCGGCGGCAGCGCACCTGGTGGCGGCGGCGCCAGCACGCCGTGAAAGGTGACGGCGGCACGCAGCGGAGCACCCACACGCACGAGGTCCAGGACGGGGAGCCCGCCAAAGCAGTAGCCGACAGCGGCGATGCGGCGCAGGTCAACGCCTGGGAGCGCGGCAGCGGCGCTGAGTGCGGCGGCGGCCCTGCGTGGTCGGTCGGTTTGGCGCATTTTGCGTGGGGCGTGAATGGTGCTGCTAAATTTTGGTGCAAGGCGGCATGTGTGGTGGCTGACGTACACCTGGCGCACTACTACTCCTACACGCGTGCTCAAGTCCTCAGCTTGCGTGTGGAGTGGTGAGCGCTGTCAGGGCATCGAGGCGACCTAAACAGAACGATAGAGTGACTTGGTTTGCCAGGCACATGTGCGCCAGCGATACCAGCTGCCACAGGAACTGGAAAACGGTGCACGGGTTGCAGCACCGCTGCTGTGACATACCTGTGAGCCATGACTGCGCGGTCCCTGGTGAGCGGCTCCCTCGCTTCCATGGACTCCTCCCTGCTCCACAGGGCCCGCCCCGCTCCAAACATGTCGAGACCGAAGGCCACGTAACCCAGGCGGGCGACGGCGTCCAGGGTCAGCAGCAGGAAGTTCTCCTGAGGTCCCACCGCTGTATGCGCCACGAGCACGCAGGGCAGCAGCGCTGCTGCATCACCGCGCGCTCCACCGCCGGGTCTCACCACAAACCCTTGCAATGAAGTGGCTCCGTCCCAGTAATTGATCATCTCCCTGTGCAGGGGTGCCTCGCTGCTGCTGGAGTGCTGCGCCTCTGCTTGCGCCCAGGCCGCGTCCAGGATAGCCCCCGCGGCTGGGTTGGCAGACGTCTGCTGTCCAGCCAGCTGGGGCCACAACTTGGCAAGCACAGCGCTGCCGCCATGTGTTGCCGACATGGACACAGGTGCGCAGGTGCCCTGGCGCCAGGAGGGGGGCAGGTGCACGAAACCCAGGCAGCGCCACGGACCCACCACTAGCAGCACCAGCGCCAGCGCCACCATCACCAAGCAGGCTCGCCTGCCGACCTCCCTGTGGTGTCCTCCCCCAGCCGCCCCCTTCTCTTTGCACACGTGCGGGGGGTGATTGCAGAGTGATGTGCGCATGTGAAAAGAACTGAATGCACCTCGCTCTGTCTTTTGTGCAGTAGCAGCAGAGCCCATTCCGCCACACACAACCTCGGAGAGTGATAGCTGTGGTGGGGGGCAGCACGTGCTGAGGTGCAGTGCCAGGCGGACTCATTCAGCGGTGGAGGCGCGCACCCACCGCTTTGGGGCAGGAGGGGAGGGGGCAGCAACTGCACCCAACGCACTCCAGGTGTGTGCACAGAACTAATAAAACGTGTTCCCGCCATTCCAAGCCACCTGAGGCAGGGTGTCGTTGCTGCGCAGAGAGTCTGCCCTCATCTCATACCCCATCCCGGCTCTCCCTCCCCCAATGCTGGCAGGGCCTCTGGACCATAACCCGCACACGCCCCCCCGCACATTCGAGAGCACCCACCCACGCACACGCGCCGCTGGAGACGGCGGACCAACAAGGGTTGCTTTGGAAGCGGCTGCTGAGCCATGGCAGACGCAGTGGTGCTGGTGCAGCTGGCTGGCCTACCCTGCCTGTGGCCTGGCAGGGTGTTGGACTCAGCAGGGGAGCACAGGCGCAGGAACTGCCGGCTTGTGCACCTTTTTGGGCGCAATGAAAGGTGGGTGGAACGCACGGTTGCAGGGCACCTTTCTGTCCAGCCCTGGCACGCACACACGCACTACAGCTGTAGCTGGGGTGCTGGGGTCGCAGCAGGGGTGTCCCAGCACAGGCACCGCGGTGGATGGTTGCGCAGGCGTTGCAGCAGTGTCCGGGGTGAGCTGCATTCTTGCTTCGTCGCCAGTAGGCCCACCTCGGCGTTCTGACTGGCTGTTGAAGCATGTACGGATTCTTATCCACGTTGGGCCCCCCTCCGTTTTCTGCACACAGCGCGCAGTGCCTAGCCTGGCTGGCAGCGATGTCTGGCAAAGACGAGGCTTGGCGTCGTTCTGTTCTGGGTGTGCCAAACGGAAGCTACTGACAGCCACGGCGCCCATCCACCGCACGCCACCGCCGCTTGACCGAAAGCCGCACCCATGCGCCTGCGCCGATTGAGTTCTGCCCCCCCCCCT
>JAULBY010047018.1:0-12422 GCA_032358315.1 Ophiocytium majus
AGGGCCGGCGGCGGCGGCGGTGCCGGTGTGCGCCTACATGTGGGCGCTGTGCGTGCCGCCGGCGTGCAGCACGCAGGCGCGGCCGGTGGCGGCGGCAGCGGCGGCCGTGGAGGCTGGCGCAGGGGTGCCTGTGGTGGAGGGGGGGAGGGGCGGTGGTGGCGCGCGTGTGGCTTCGTGCGACGGCGTCGGCTGCAGTGAGAGCGGCGGGGGGAGCGCTGCTGGTGCTGGTGGTGGCAGCGCGGGAGCACCGGCGGAGGATGTGGGCGCTGGCGGCGGCGGCGTTGCTGGCGGCAGTGCGGGGAGCTGGCTGGTGGATGTGAGCGAGCCACCAGACCTGCGTGGAGCTTTGGAGGGCGGCAGGACAGGCCACACTGCAGGTGTGGCAGGTTCGACAGGCACTTTGGAGTCGCTGAGCGCACCAGCAGGACCTCCTTCACCTGCACAAGCGGAGGCTGCAGCAGCAGCAGTCGGTGGGTGGGCACCATCGGCGGTGCACGAAAACGCTGGTGCTGCTGCTGCTGAGCAGCAAGGTATTGTGCTCAGCAAACAGCAGGTGCAGGCCAGTGCGGAGGCCGGTGCAGCACTGTCGCCAGCCGACCAGCAGCCAGACCAGCCGCGGAGTGGCAACGCAGCTGGTGCTGCTGAGCACGAGAGTGTGGGCAGCCCCAGCGACCCACACCAGCAGCCGCAGGCAGGTGTGGCGGCAGGTGGCGTACACAACAGTGGCCACCTGCAGCAGCCAGCAAGTGCGGAGAGCCCCACCAAAGCGCCCCCGCCCGCCACAGGAGAGGCGCCGGCGGGTGCGAGTGGAGCGCCTGCACTTGGCCACTTGCAGCGCAGCAGTGGCCGCACGGCAGCAAAGGAGGCGTTGCTGCTGAGCAGCAGTGGAGCGGGCCGGAGCTGTGCAGCCCAATCCGTGCCCCCCACCGACACTGGGGGTGACGCAGGGCCCACACAGCAGCAGCCTGCGGCCTCAGACGGCGAGCATGACACAGAGCTGGCGCAGCCGCAACACGCTGAGGACACGGTGGCTTCCTCGGGCAACGCAGCAGCGGCGGCAGAACTTTCTCCGGAGCAGCAGGAAATTTCTTCGGAGCTGGGAGAAGGTGGCGAGGCGGCGCCCGCGCAGGCTGCTCATGCGGCTGCCGCTGCACGCGGCGGTGGGCAGGCAACGCCCGCCGGAGCCCCTGCCGGCCGTGGCGCTAGGCGGGCCGGCGGGCTCAAGTCAGCGGCGGCAGCACTGTTTGGGACAATGACTGATGCAGCCCAGCACGCTGCTGCGGCCGTGGGTGCCGTTGTGGCGGGGCCAGGCCGGCGGGACGGCGGTGCCGCCGGCGATGCGGCGCACGGCGAAGCGGCAGCTGCCACACTCGCTATGAGCGAAGCTGACGCGGTTGCTGCGGCTGCGCCTACAGCGGGCGGCACAACCGCAGCAGCACACCGTGGTGACCTGGGGGCAGTGGTGGTTGTGTCCGAGGCAGCAGCAGCAGCGCAAGCTCAACAGGCGGCTGTTGCAACTGGCGACAGCAGCACCGGCGGCGGCGGCGCGGTGGCGGCGGCACAAGGGGCGGCTGCTGTGCCCAGCACAACAGGTGGCGCTCAGGTGGCTGACGCTGCCGCAGGCGCTGCTGCCACAACGATAATGTCTGAGGCGATAGTGGTCGCCACTGCTCCAACGGCGGCAGCTGGCGATGGCGCGGCAGTGCTGGCGCGCGCCCCGGATGCAGCAGACACTGCTGCAGCAGCACGGCTGCCTGTGCTGGAGCAGCCGGCGACAGGTGGTGCGGAGGCGGGCGGTGGCGCGTTGCCACCACTCACAGGCGTCTCTGCTGAGCACACAGCGGATGGCGGCAGAGGCGGCAGTGGAGCGGAGGCAGCGGTGCCGCGCCACGGTGCTGCTGGGCAGCGGCAGCAGCAGGCTGCTACCGCTGTGGGTGTGCTTCCGCAAGTGGTCGGGCCGAACGTTGACACAGCTGGCGCAGTTGTGGGTGGCGCTGCAGCAGTTGCCACTGCGGCAGACTCGGCGGCCCCCGCGCCGCTGCCCCTTACGGCAGAGCCAGCAGCGGTTGGTGTTGGGGGCTTGGCAGCAACGGAGGCGGCAGCAGCGCGCGACAGCGCTGGCGCAGCGGGAGTGGCACTTGGTGGCGCGGCAGTGGCCAAGCTCGGGCTCGAGCCTGGCACGCAGGTGGCGACTGCAGCTGGCGGGGACCGTGTGGGTGGCGCCGGCAGCAACAGCGCTGATGCTGCGGCGGCTGGCCCTGGCGCTGGTGGCAGCACTGGAGCGGCAGCAGCGGCAGTGACTGATACTGCAGAGGATGGTGCACCGCGGCCTGTGGAGCAGGGGCGTTTTGCCAATACCGTCGATGGCATCGCAGCTGTGGAGGCAGAGGCAGCAGCCAGTGCTGATGATGCACATGAGAGGGATGCTGCTGCGGCGCCCGCCGCATCTGCTGCTTCTGCTGCCGAGGAGAGTGTGGGAGACACCGGCGCTGCAGCTGCTTGGGCGAGCAAACCCAAGGCTGCATCAGCGATCGCGGCTGGCGAAGGCGGTGATGGTGCTGGTGCGGCAGCTCAGCATGCCGTCGACACGCCTGCTGGGCGGCAGGCCTATGCAGGGACACTTGGCAGTGTTGCAGCGGCCGCAGGCACTGCGGCTGATGGACAGCCCGCCGCAGCCAGCGCAGCGGGTACGACTGAGCCACTTGTGAAGCGGCCGCCAGGCGACGATGTGCTCCAGTCTGGTTCCGGTGCTGTGACAGGCGCTGCTGAGCTCCCTTCTTCTGCTGAGCAGCTTGGCGCGGCCGCCAGCGCGGCACTCGTGGACGCGCCTCCTTCAGCCTATGTGGCAGGCGCCACAATGCCGCCTACTGACGCCGCCGCTGCGCTTTCTGGTGGCGCTGCTGACACTGTGGCGGCTGACACTGCGCCTACCTCTGCCGCCGCCACAGCAGCAGGCGGCGACTCCGCTGTGGAAGCTGGCAATGTTGCAGCCGGCACCGCCGCTGGCGCGCCCCACAGCACCGCCGGCACTGAGACACCACTTGCTGCTCAGCAGCGAGAAGCATCGCCAGAAACGGCTGCCCACGGTGTTGCACATGCCTTACACGTGGGTGGCGATGCCGTTGCGTCGGTGGCTCGCGCCGGGGGCGAGCGTGTGTCGGGCGCTGGCGACGCTGATGCTGCGGCGGCAGGCGAGCAGGCAGCACTTACGCCACCAACTGGGCCTGCGGTGGTGGCCCCGTCACAGCAGTTAGATGGCACAGCGCAGCAGCACGAGGGTGCGCAGCAGCCAGTGGCCGACCCTGAGACAGTTACAGCAGTTACGCCCGTGGGCGAAACCGCCCACGCGCAGCCAGCGGACGCGCACGATCCCTCAGAATCAACTGCTGCTCAGCAAGACGCACCAGGCTCGGAGCCAGCACACGCAGCAGCAGCAGCCGCGGCAGACCTTGAAAGCGCACGCTCCTTGGTGTCGGCTGCTCAGCAAGAGGCGACGCGTCTCACCGCCGCCGCCGCCGCCGCTTCCCTCAAGGCCACACAGCTAGCGGCCGCAGCGGCGGAAGCCGTTGCTGCTGGGCAGGACGCCTCGGAGCGTGCTGCCGCCGCCGCCGCCGTGCAGCAGGAGGTGGCAGAGCTGGCAGCAGCGGCGGTCGCAGCGGCCGCCGGGGGCGAGGGTACGGCGGCAGCCGCACAGGAAGCACAGGAGTTGGCGGCTGCGGTTGCGGCAGCAGCGGCAGCGGAGGAGGAGGCGGCGCACGATGCAGCTGCGGCGGCGGAGGCAGCGCAGGAGGCAGCGGAACAGGCTGCGGCGGCAGCGGAAGCGGCGACTGCAGAGCAGCGGCGGGCGGAGGGCGCCGCTGCTGCTGCGGTGGTGGAGCTGCATGCTGTGCAGGCGCGGCTGGCGCGTCCCGGGCAGTCAGGTTAGTGTCCGTTGCGCATGTACTTGTGCTGGTGTCTTGTTTCCTACTTCGGAGTATTTTAACTGAACTCCCTTTGGATGCTGCACGCATCATGCGGCAGGCGGTTGTGACTGCGCATCTTGTAAGATGCCGTGGTAAGAACAAAGTTGGCAGTGTTATTTTTCCCTAGATATTTCGTATGTGGCTTTGTAGACAGCAAACAGGATGTTCGCCATGGTAACAGTTTTTCCTTTTTCACTCACAAAAAACAGTTCATGGGGACACAAAACCTCTCCTACTTTCGAAACACTGCATGCGCTGTGTGCGCACCGCAGCAGTACCCTGTGTCGCATACACGTATGTGCCCTCGCACTCAGCCCTTCCGACTGCCGCCTGTGCTTTGCAGGAACCGCGCCTGCAACTAACCCGGCCTTGGAGGCAGCAGCAACACACCCGCAGGAGGCAGGCGCTGCGGCTGCACCGGCGGCCGCCGCAGGGGCAGCTCACCAAGAACAGCGTGCGGCAAAAATCCCTGGGGCCATCGTTGCCGATGCAGCCGCAAGCCTCGAGGCTGCCGAGCTCACCGCTGCTGCTGGTGCCGCACACGCGGCAGCGCAGGAAGCGGAGGAGCGGGAACAGGTGCCAGCGGCAGCGGAGGCGGAAGCGGCAGGGCGCGCTTCTGCCGCTGCACCCATGCAGCAGCAGGCAGCAGAGCGCGCTGGCACTGCTGTTCTCGCTGGCGAAAGTGCAGCAGGCCAGGCCTGGCCAGCAGCAGAGGCGGCAGCAGCGGAGGAGATGGCGGTGGCGAAGGCGGAGGTGGCGGTACACGCAGCAGCTGCTGTGGCGGGGACGGCAGAGCCCGCAGCCGCGGCGGTGGCGCAGGACGCAGTGCTGCTGTTGGCAGAAGGGATGGATGCTGCAGGGGCGGCCGCTCAGCATCCAGCAGAGCACACGGCTGTGACGGCCGGCACTGCGGCTGCTGAGCAGGAGCTTGCTCAGCGCTTGGCGGGCTCCGCTGCTGCTGAGCACAAGGCGTTGGATGGCCCGGCTGCAGCGGCTGCGGCGGAAGCGGTCGCGCATGATGGTGCAGAGGGGAGGGCGGCGGCGAAGCGGGCAGCTGCCGCTGAGCAGGCACAGACGAAACGCGCCGCTGCGGCAGCGGACACGCAGCGGCGTGAGGAGGAGGCAGCTGAGAAGCGGGCCGCTGCGGCAGCGGAGCGGCAGGCGGCGGCGCAGCAGCGTGCGGAGGCGGCGGCAGTGGCGCTGGAGGACAAGCGGCGGCGCGCTGCGGAGACCGCGGAGGAGAAGCAGCGGCGCGCGGCGGCTGCAGCGCAGGAGAGGGCTGAGAAGGGTGCGCGGGCTCAGCAGGCCAAGGAGGAGCGTGTGGCAGCGGCACAGGCAGCAAAGGCAGAGGCGGAGCATCTGGCGGTGGCGGAGGCTGCGGCTGCCGCGGCTGCGGAAGCCGCAGAGAAGCAGCAGGCGGCGGTGAAAGCAGAGGAACGGGTTGCTGCCGCAGCAGCTGCTGATGAGCGGAAGCGGGCGCAAGCGGAGGCGGCGGAGGCGGAAAAGCAGCGGCGCGTTGCGGCAGCGGAAACGGAGAGGCAGCAGCGCTCAGAGGCGTTGGCGGAGCAGCGGGCGGCGGCGGCGGCGGCGGCGGAGGCAGAGCGGCAGCGGCGCGCGGAACTTGCGGCAGAGGAGTGGAGGGCGGCGGAGGCGGCGCTGCTTGCAGAGCGCGCAGCGGCGATGCAGTCGGAGGTGCACGCGCAGGTGGTGGCGCTGGCGCTGGAGCTGGAGAGTCTTGGCGCAACTTCAAGTGGAACTTCAACAGAGCTGCGGGAGCTGGAGCGGGCGCGCGGCGCGCTCGGCGCAGCCGCGGCCTTCACCGCCTCCAACTCTACTGCGTGGAGTGATGATGCTGCCAGGGCACGGGAGGCGGCGGTGGAAATGGTGGAGGTGGCGGCGGCACGGGCACGTGGCGCTGCAGATGCGATTGCTGCGGCGGCGGCGGAGGCGGCGGCGGAGGCTGCAGAGGCGGCGCGGGAGGCCATGGCCGAGCGGGCCAGGGCTCGCAGGTGAGCGTGGGGGGTTGGTGGGGGTGGAAGAAAGTAGCTTTTGAGCTGGTGCGGCTTCTTGTGTCTGGTGTGGGGAGGGCAATGGCGTTGCTGGAAGTGGTGTTTACGACACCAGGGAATGTGTGAGTGCGGCGGCCGTTGACTTGCGGGTGGTTGGAACAAAGGGTGTGGCGTTTTTGCTGACAACGCACCCGCAAACGGTGCTGAGCAGATCTTGAAGTAGCGCCGCTTGCACAACACGCCATATGTGTGCAAATCTGACATCAGCCACAGCACTTGTGATGATGTGGCAACTGTCACCATATCACAAACTACTACTGTGTGGTAGTAAGATGTACTTGGCAAGTGCTGTGCATCATCACATGCTGCGCTGGTGACCCTGGACTACAGGCCCTCCTCACATCAAAGCGAACCTATGTGCTCTGGCTGTTTGCGTGGGTGGGTTCAACCAGACAAATGCGCCATGTGCTGGGCAATGGATGCAGCCCGACCATGTACCACCACACAATAGCAGCACTAAGTAAGTTGCTGCGTCTAAGTTCATGCTGTTCAAACGCAACTTGCTACACACCAACAGCGTTATCATGCCACATGCCAACTGCAAGCCCCACACACCAACAGCTGTAGCCCCATGCCGCTGCTAAGCACTGCTGCTGAGCACCCCTACGCCTCCATTGAACCCCTGTCCACCCCCCCACAACGCGCAAGTGCGCTGCTGCTGAGCGCTGCTATCCTCCATTTAACCCCTGCCCACCACCCCACAACACTTGCAACGCCACAGGGAGGCCACCCATGAGCGGCAAGCCGCCCGCAGCGCCAAGGCCGAAAGTGACCGCCGCTCCCGCTTGGCGCTGCAGCTACAGGCGGCGCTCACAGACGCCCACAAGGCGCTTGACTCCCTAGGCGCGATCCGCCGCGCAGCACCCTCTGAAGCCCTGCTGCGGCTGGAGCTGCCTGGCGGCGGCGGCGATGGTGGCTGGGACGAGAGTGACGTGCAGGCCGCGCTGCGCGCCGCCAACAGCACGCTGCACCTCGACGCAGCCGCCACGAGCAGCGGCGTGTTAGAGGAGACGCTGGAGGGTGTGCGGCGCGCGGCGGCGGCGGCGCGCCGGCACCAGCACACTGCGCACGTGGCGGCAGCTGCGGCGGAGGCGGGCGAGGCGAGCGCGGCGGCGGCAGCAGAGAGAGCTGCGGCGCTGTCTGCGGAGCTGCGGGGCCTAGTGGTCCTTGCCGCAGCAGCAGAGCATGCTGAAGGTGACGTGGAGGGCGGACCGCGCGAGGTGTGGGAAGCGCTGACGGCAGCAAAGGCCGCTGTGGAGGCTGCCGAAAACATGCTCCACGGCACCGCGGCCGGCGGCACCGCAGCGGCAGCCACGCAAGTAGAGGTGGCACTGGCGGGCGCAGAGGAAGCGCTCGCAGGCGCCGCCAGGCTTGTGTACGACTCCCAGGCACAGGCGGAGACCCGTCGACGTGCCGCCGCGGCGGCGGAGGCAGCGGCTGCACGGGCGGCACGTGCCCAGGCCGCCGCCGTCACCGCCGCCGCCACCAAACTGCGCACCGCAGTGGCGGCTGCAGACCGGGAGCTGGCATCCCTCGCAACTGCGCCGTTGTCCGTGGATGCTGGCGCGGAGGTGCTGGCTGCGGCAAGGGAGGATGCGCATGCTGCGCTTGCGTCTGTGGGGGGCGGGGGCGCGAGCAACACCACGGCGGAGGCGCTGCAGGCGGCGGCGGCGGCGTTGGACGGCGCGCGCACGGAAGCTGTCAAGAAGAGACGTGCCGCTGTGGCGGCGGCGCGCGCCGCCGCCGCCACGCGCGAAGCCGCCAGCGCACACGCCCGCACACTTGCACACGACTTGGAGGGCCTCAGGGTTCTTGCAGAGCTGGCGGGGGTGGAGGTCGATCCGGCGGTGGGCCAGGCACGTGCGGCGCTGGACACAGTGGAACCGCTGCTGCTCGAGGCTGACACGCAGGCGTGGGGGGCGGGGGGGGGCGCGGCGGCGGGCGCGCGTGCAGCCTTGGAGGAGGCCGAGGCGCGGGTGAGCGCTGCGGCGGAGGCGGTGGTGTCGGCGGTGGAGAGGGCGCAGGCGATGGCGCAGCAGCGGGAGGAAGAGCGCCGCGCCGCTGCCAAGGCCTCACGGCTCAGGGCCGAAGCTGCGGCGCGCGCAGCAGCTCAGCTGCGTGCCGCTATCGGCGCGGCGGAGGCGGTGGCGGCCGGGGCGGCGGCGGTGCCTAGCTCTCCTGCTGCGCGGGCTGCGCATGTGGAGTGTGGGCGGGCCGCTGGGGAGGCCTTGGCGCAGCCGCTGCTGTTGGCGCACTCGGCTGTGGCAGACGGCGGTGGTAATGCTGAGACGTTGACGGAGGCGCTCGGAGCGCTTGTGGCCGCAACCGCGGATGCCAGAGAGCTGACGGAGCAGTGCGCGGCGGAAGCGGATGCGGCGGAGGCAGCGCGCGCGGCGGTGGTGGCACAGGCGTCTGACCTGGAGACCGAGGTGTCTGCCGCAGTGGCACTGTTGGACAGGGCAGGGGTGGCGAAGCCCCACCAGCTGCTCAGCGCCCAGGAGTCGCTGGCGCTGGTGCTTGCGCAAGCGGATGACGAGCAGGCGTGGGAGCGGCAGGGGGCGGCGGCGGCGGCTGCGGCGCTGGAAATACAGCTGGCGGCCGCGAGAGAGTCAGTCGCTGCGGCATCGGGAGCTTCTCTGCTGAGCCTGGCTGCTGCGCCAGCACCAGCTGCCCGCCACATTACCAGCACACCACCAGATGCCGTGCCGCCACCGGCCGCAGGTGCTGCCAGCGGTGCCGAGTCGGGCGCAGGGGCGGTGTCCCTGCTGTCGGCGGCGGCAGCTCCAGTGTGCGCAGCCGCGTCTGTGGTTCAGCAGACGCGGCAGGGCGCGGCAGGTGCCATCACCGGCATGGTGACGGAGCTGGCCAAGTCTGGCGCGAAGCGACGCCTTCGGCGCGCAGCCACGGAGGCACAAGCGGCAGCTGCCGCGCTGGAGCGGCTGAGCTCAGCGGAGGCGGTGCCCGAGGCCTCTCGCGCTGCCGCGGCAGAGGCACTGTCACAGCTGCAAGAGGCCATGCGTGTGGCGGAAGTGGCGCAGGCGGACTGTGGGGGCGGCTGTGACAGTGCGGCTGATGCTGTGCTGCTGCGTGAGGCAGTACATGCGGGGCGAGCAGCCGCAGAGAACGCGGCTTTGCTGGCGGTGAGCGCAGAGTCACAGCAGCAGGCGGCGGCGGCGGCGGCAGCGCAGGCGGAGGCGGCGGCGGCTGAAGAGAGGGTGCTGCGCAGCACTGCAGGCGGCGCTGGTGCTGCGGATGTGCAGGGCGGCATTGTGGCGGCAGAGGAGGTGCGGGTTGCACAGCCTGAAGCGACTGTGGCACTGCCGGCAGAAGTGGCGGCAGCGGAGCGTGGTGCCGAGGGTGATGCTGGGGCGGCAGTGGTGGGTGCGGAGTCCGAGTTTGTTTCTGAGAAGCAGGCGCAGCAGCAGGAGGAGCGTGCTCAGCAGCAGCAGCAGCGTGCTCAGCAGCAGGGGGAGCGCGCAGCGCGGCGAGCTCAGCAGCAGGCTGACAAAGATGTGCGTGCTCAACAGAAGGCAGCGGAAGCAGAACAGCGGGTGAAGGACCAGGCGGCAAAGCGAGTTCAGGCGAAGGCACAGTCCGAGCAGCGTGCTCAGCAGAAGGTGGCCGAAGCGGAGCAGCGTGCTCAGCAGAAGGCGGCCGAAGCGGAGCAACGTGCTCAGCAGAAGGCGGCCGAAGCGGAGCAACGTGCTCAGCAGAAGGCGGCCGAAACGGAGCAGCGTGCTCAGCAAAAGGCTATGGTGGAGGAGAAGCGTGCTCAGCAGAAGGCGGCCGAAGCAGAGCAGCGTGCTCGCGAAGAGGCAGCCACAGCAGAGAAGTGGGCCCAGGAGGAGGCTGCCCAGGCGCAGCGGCGCGCTAGACATCAGCAGCAGCGCGCTGAGCAGCAGCAGCGCAAGGAGGAAGCGCGGCGGCAGCAGCAGGAGAGGACGGAGCGGCAGCGGCGCGAGCAGGCAGAGGCCGCGACGCAGCGGCAGCAGGCACCGGAGCAGGCAGCAGTGCAGCGAAGGCTTCGCAAGCAGGAGCAGCGGGAGGCGGCAGCCGCAGCCAAGGCGGCCTCTGCAAACACCACCGGTGCCATTGTGCCTGCCGCGGGCGGCCGTGCTCAGCAGTGGCAGGTGGCCGTCCCCGCGCTAGCTGCAGGCACCTCCCTGTCCCCGGCACAGTATTTGGCGTCGTGCCTGAACGCTAGCACCGCCGCCGCGTGCATACCGCACGTTTTGTACGTTGACGCGGCGGCGAAGTCGCTGGTGCTGGCGCGTGGACAGTCGCCAGATGCCGTCGAGGCAGTGGTGTGGAGTCTCCGCGTGGGGCGCTGCGACGGCTGCTTTGTGGCGCTGCTGCAAGGTGGCGCGGTGGCGGTGCAGCAGCCGGCGCGCGGCGGCAGCCACAGCGCTGCCGCCACCACCGTGTGGACAGCAGAGCTTCCGGCGGCAGTGCGCGCCCGTGCTGCTGCAGCAGAGGGGGCACTGGCACTGTATGTGTCGGAAGCTGGGCAGGTGTGTGTGGCGGCGGCAAGTGGTGACACCCTGTACTGTCTTACACCTGTGCACAAGCGGGGGCTGCGGCAGGTGGCAAAGAGACTAGTGGGCGGCGCCAGCGTGGCGGCCTACTATGTTGGGTGGGCGGCAATCACGCTGGCCGTGGGTTAGAGTTTTTGGCAGTGTGCTGCATGGCGGTATATTGCCTCATTCCATGCTTATGTGCGCATGTTTTTGTCTGTTGGTAGTTGGAGCTGCAGTTTGAGAGAGGATTTGGGTGCATACCCTTAGCGGTGTGTCCCACAGCTGTACACATACTTCAAGTACATGGTATACTAGTGCCACCTGAGCCGCATGGATTGTGTCGTGCGCCGCTGCTGTGTCTGCCTGTGCTGCAGCCGAACCTCTGTGCTACTACTATTGCACGATAGTGGTCGCTTGCGCAATTGTTGCCGTGTTGCCAGCCGCGACTACTTGCACTGTGCACAGAGCGGAATTCATGTTCACTTTCGGGTGAGATTGTCGTCTCCAGAGCTCATGTTCACTGGTGAGGGTTATGCCATCACCACCTCAGTTGCAGTGCAACACAGCAGCTCACCAGTCATGGCATAAGTGCCAATGACTGGCTGCAGGATCGCACGCCACCAACATGCTGGTGTAAACCAAGGGCAAACAGGCAGTGCATGGCAGTTTTCATTTACCGGTACACACCCTTCAGCATGTGCAACTTGCATGTCTGTATTTGGGCGTAGTCACCTCGGGAATGTGTCGGTACACACCCTTCAGCATGTGCAACTGGCATGTCTGTCTTTGGGCGTAGTCACCTCGGGAATGTATGGGGCAGAGCAACACGGCGGCATGCTGGCACTCACTCCGCTTGCAAAATCAAAATCAACGCTGGGGAGCGGGGGCTGGGCAAGCAACAGCGGCGGCAACACCGGCATGGCGCATGGCACTGGCACGCCGGGGCATGCTACTACTACCCAAGGGTAGCTGGTGCCAGCAGAGGAACAGCAGGAGTAGGTACCCGCCATGCTTGGTAGCACGCGCTGTTGCCCTGCCTGGCAGCGTGGGCCGTGGCACACGTGGCTGTGCTAGCGTGCCCACAGCAGCACATGCAGGAGGCCACGCTACTGTGCCCACAGCAGCACATGCAGGTGGCCGCCCTGCTGTGCCGTCACAGGCGCTGCCGACTGGCACCTGCTGCCGCTGCAGACGTGACTGCCGCCCGCAACACCACCACCACAACTGCTGCCGCCGCTGCCTTCCAACAACGCTGTTGCACAGGCACCGCTGCCACTGCACCATACCCCCCTCCCCACCAACTCTCCCTCATGAGTACAGGTCTTCTTCCTCATCTGCTTGCTCAGCAGCAGCGGGTGCTGCGCCAACGGCACCAGCGCCAGGGAAGGAGAACGTCGCAAGGGAGCCTCCGGCGGGCCCGGTGATCTGGGAACGGCTCTGCTGAAGGTTCTGCAGAACGGGGAATGGTCCATGGGGCAGGGAATGGGGCATGTGAGAAGGCACATGCTGAGGAATTGAGGGTGTTGCAAAAGTGGTGGAGGCGTTTGGCGGCTCAAACGGCTGCAGCCGCGAAGTGTCATTTCAATTTGATGGTGGCCGTGTACTGGCGTTGCATGGGCACTTGCGGCAGCTGGGCTTTTTGCACTGGGGCGTGTCTGCACAGAGAGTAAACTCCTAACTGCCTCAGCGGAATCCTGCACACTGCCCAAGTGTGTGTCACCCATGTGTCGTTCGTGACCTTCATGTCATGGTGTCACTGCTGCTGTTTTGACTGTGCAGCACCGCATGCATTATGAGTAGGGTTGCCGGAATCGTAATCGTAACAAATAACGTAACGTAATTACGCTACGATTTACGCCGTAATTCTGGAGCGG
>JAULBY010047029.1:0-12419 GCA_032358315.1 Ophiocytium majus
CCGGCAGGGCCGTCACCGTCTGCAGCACCGCCTCCGCGAACGCCTCCGCGTAGCCCTGGGAGAACGTGGAAGGGTCCTGGTCCACGAGAACCGTTGAGAACACGCCCCAGAACGTTCCTGGCGCCCCGTAGTCCTGCGTCGGCACGTCGGCGGCCGTGGGCTTGGCGGTGGGCGCGGTGGGCGCGACGGTCGGCGCTGGCGTGGCGCCGCCGCCGCTGCCGGCGGCCGTGGGCTCGGGGGTGGTGGCGGCATCGGTGGGCTCGGGAGTGGTGGCAGCGTTGGTGGGAGCGGGGGTTACGGCGCCGGGGGTGGTGGGCGCGGCCGTGTCAAGGATGGTGATGCCGGTGCCGACAAGTGCGGGTACCTGAGGCCGTGTGTGCACACGCGAGGGGAGAGGTGCGGGGCAGGAGTGGCGTCAGAAGCAGTGGCGGGGGAGGCTGGGTGAGCGTGTGTGTGGGGGGGAGGGCTGGCACTTTCGTATTCCGTACATGTACGTATTTACGTATATGCGTACATAAATATGCGCATGTGGGAAAAGGACAATTGGGGCGGTGGGGGGCGGGGGTAGCGTCAGAAGCAGTGGCAGGGGAGGCTGGCTAAGGGGGAAGGGGGAGGGGAGGGCATCAAGCGGTGTGATGGCATGCACGCGGGAAGGGGGGCAGCTGCTCTGCCGCGGGCGGCTGTGGTGGTGGGCGTGTGCGGCGGCGGCTGAGGTGTCGCGGGCGGTACGATGCGCTGTGCGTGCAGCTGCGTGCTTCACGCGCAGCAGACCCCTGCCAGCCCGCGCATGCAGAGGGTCACACCGCACCGGCCTGGCCAGTCAGTGGCTGCAACAACAAAATAAGGGAGGGGAGCAGGCATTTGGTGATGTCAATGAAGGGATGGCGGTACGTACATCCGCGGCCAGCTGGGGCACGCCATCCACATCCACGGACGCAAAATCGACAGTGGCGCCGTTGGCGGCGTACACTGCATTGCCACCCCCTGCCGTCTTGGCCACGTTTTCGGTGAATGTCGCCGCGCCAAGGAATGTCGCCGTGCTGTGTACGGACACGGCTCCACCCTGATCGACGGCAATGGAGACGGCAGTGGCGGTGGCGGCGGCGGCAGCAGCGGCAGAGGCGGCGGAGGTGGCAGCAGCGGCGGCGACGGCAGCAGCGGCAGTTGCGGCGGCAGCAGCGACAGCGGCAGCGGCGGCGTCAGCGGTGGCGGAAGTGGCAGCAGCGGCAGCGGCAGCGGCGGCGGCGGCGGCAGAGCGCATGGCAAGGGTCGGAAAGTGAGCCATGACTTCCACGTGCTGGTGCTCCCTAGTGCGCAACAGCTGCCTGGGCACGCCCCCCGCCCCCCCCCCCGGCCGTCATTTGCCCACGGACAACAACTTGAGCACATCGCGCCACGGCAGACACAGCACCCCTGCCAATTGTTCGCGTTCGAGGCGTTCGCCAGGCACAACCAGTGCCTGGGTGCCCAACCATGATTGCTGCCCCACCCCCTCCCCCCCAGCCCATACACAATTATGTGGACGCCCCCACACTGGAGTTGCATGCGCGCATGCACCTCGCGACCGCTTTGGTTCACAGCGTAACACGACGCGACATGCGAGCGCACATGCGAACGCACTCGCAGTAAACCAGCGCCTCGGCACTCACATTCTGCTCGCAGCGGGAGGTGGCCATGTTGAGGGTGCAGGTATGCAGGGAGGCACGTGGCCACCAGGCAGGAGGGGCGGCACCGGCGGCGGCGAGGGCAGCAGCGGCGGCAGCAGCGGCGGCAGCAGCAGTGACAGGGCAGGTGACCCAAAATCGGTTACAACCTTGGCCCCAAATGTGGCGCAAAAAGTGCGCAGGCAGGCATATAAGGGGGGGCACATGTAGGCGCTGCGGGGGGTACGGCCAGGCATCCGCCACGTGCAAGGCGGGTGGGGGGGAAGGAGCCAGCGAGTCCCTGGCCCTGCGACATTCCAGCGTGCCGCCATGCCAGCGCGCCCGCGCAAGATGCATTTTTCACATATCGTTGTGACCCCCGGCTAGGGCGCTCCCGACATGTGCTGCAAACCTCAATGAGGTGTGAAACAGTGCGGGGGTTGCGGCGTCTGCGGCTGGCGCACGCCCTCGCAGGCGCTCGCGCGGCGACACATACAGGTGCCATAGTGGCCATGTGCAGGTGGGCTCACCGTCTGATGGCACAAGGCGCCGAGGCCAGTGCAGCCGCCGGTGCAGCGCAGTGAGAGGCGTGGAGGCCGCGGGGGGCAAGGCAACGGGCGCAGAGTGTAAGCCAGAGAAGCGCCGCAGTTTCACTGCTGCACATGGCGGCGTCAGGCGCCTACAACACGCCCCAGCTACCAAGCCGTGCGAATGCAAGCAGCGTGCGGAGGGCGGCATACTGGGCGGTGCTGCACAGAGTAGTGTTGAGGGCGCCGCAGCCGAGGCTGCCACCGTGAGCGGGCGTACCGTCTGCTCTCGTGCACGCCGGGGGCGGAACGGTGGTCACATCCGTCACAAGGTAGCGGCAGCGCAGGCGCCGGTGAAAAAAGGGGGGGGGCGGGGGGGGGAGGGGCGGCACGGCAGGCGGCACGAAGCAGCAGCAGCAGAAGAAGAAGGTGAGACAAGGGGGCCGCCGTGAGCGCGAAGCGCATCGACACACTTGTGCGGCAGCTGCGCAAAATGGTGATGGGCCACTGCCCGGCCTCAATGCCCAGCGTCGCTCCATGCTCATGTGTGCCCCACACTGTGCACTGGCTGAGCTGAGGCCGCACTGCGGCGAGTGGTGTCACGCCTCCGTGTTGGGGAGCAGAATGGGCACACCTCCATAACGCGCGTTGCCCACTGGCGGAGGGCGTGTACCCCCAGTCTTGCGGTGGCGCAACAATACGCCAGTGCGTGGCTGCAAAGCAGAGCGGGGCAGGGGCAGGTGGAGCCCCAGGGCGCCTCAACCTGCAAACTACTTCAGAGGTATGCTGCTTGCTGACCAACACGCGCTCTTGTTTGGTCTGGTGAAGCGGGTGTATCATATAGTCTTGCTGCTCACTCACCGCCGTGTTGGTGTCAAAATCGGCCGTGTCCTGGAATGTGGCCTTGCCGTTGCTGACCCTCAGAGCGCCACCCTGTCAGCAGCAGCGGCGGCAGCAGCAGCAGCAGCAGCGGCAGCAGCAGCAATGACAGCGACAACAGCAGCAGCAACAACAGCAGCAGCAGCAGCAGCAGCAACAGGGGCAGCAGTGACAGCAGCAGCAGCAGCAGCGGCGGCGGCACCAGCAGCAGCAGCGGCGGCACCAGCAAACACCGGGTGGTGTCAGCACCAGAGCAGCCTGCGATGGGCGAGCACCTGTGGAGGCTGCTGCCAACCAGGCGGCGAGCGTGTACGCACAACATGCTCAGCAGCTCTGTGTGTGGCGCAAGCACGGTGGCGACGACGCGTCCCCGCCAAGGCAGCAAGCCCGCCGGCGCTGGCATTCAGCCATGTGCGGCAGACAGGCAGTGGGTGCAAATGCCCGGTGCGCCTCCGCGGCTACGCGTGTACAGCGGCAGCTGCGGCTCAACGTGGCATGGTCAATGATTTTGAGCCCATTTTGCAGCGCTTACGGCCGCATGAGCACGTCACAACAAACACTGCCTCTATTCACAGGCGCGTGTCGACTGCGATGCGGGGGCTCTGCCGGGCGCGCTACCGCGCCTCCAGGTGGCCAAATGCGCTGCGACGAGCGGTGGGAAGGAGAAGGTGGCGCTCACCTCCTGGGAGGCCAGAGATGCCGGCCGAAGTGCAGTTGGAACAGCCGACAGCGAGGCGGCGAGGAGGTTTCCACAGCATAGCAACAGACAGAGAGGCTCAGCAGTTAGCGGCGTGTGCGTGACGGCGTATGTGCACAAGGCACAGCGGGGTGTGCTAACGCATGGGCGGCACCAGCGCCAGAATGCTGCTGGGGCGCTACCGGGGTGGCCCTTGGGCGCACAGCGAGCGCGGCTGTGACAGGCAATGCCTGCTGCAGGGGCGCACTGCGTGGTCCGGTGGATACCGCCACTGCGCACCAGCCGAGCGTCGTGCGGGCAGGCACCGTGCTACTTCACTACACATGCATGACACTGGCACTGCTGCGCTTACTCACCCCCTGTTTGCAGACGGCAGCAGCGCGGTCGATGATGCGCGCGCACGGGGGTGCGTGGCGCCGGCAGAAGTCACAACAGCGCCACAGCGGGGGACAAGGCAGCAAGACGGTGAGCGGCAGCAGTTTACGGTCACAGCGCAGCAAAGAGACAGGCACAAGCGGACAGGCACAGGTGGCGGGAGCCAACGCAGTGGGCGGGCGCACTGCTCAGACGGCGTGCAGCACGCTTCGAGCAAGCACGGTTGGCTGCTGCGGTGCGCAAGTGCAGCGGGGCCGGCCGCCACCGCGCATGGCAGTGGGTGCAACAATGCGGGCGGTGTGAGGAAAGGTACGTGCGGGCGCTAGGCAGCCGCAACGGTCCAGCGCGCTGAGTGGTGCGCAAGCGAGGCCAGAGAGTGTCACAAGACCGCGATTCTGGCACTCACCGTCTGTCGCGTCAGCGGTGAAGGTAGACCGTCAGTCGGCGCCAGGGCCGTGTCCACGGGCAGCGGGAGAGGAGGGAGTGCGCGAGGTCAGACGGTTGCCGCGGGCTGCGAGGCGTGCCAACGGATGCGCTCGCGCAGCTGCGGTTGTCGGCTACTTGGAATGCCACACACGGGTGCGCACCCACATGCTGCAACCAGAGCACATGCAAGCCTGTGCGTGTGCCAGTTGCTGAGGCACAGGGCGCTGGCGCAAGCTGAGGGTTGCGTCGCGTGTGCACCGGCACATTGGCAGCGCGGCACTGATGTGGTGGCGCCCCTTGGGCGGAGCCTGCACCCCATACCACACTCTCCAGCTTGCCTGCGGCCGCAGTCCGTCACTGGTCGCTGGGGTTGCTGCGCACTTTTCAATGGCTCTGGAGCGCGTGGCCCCTTGCTGTATTGATAAGGGGTTGTACTGGAACCTGGGTCTACCTTTCTACTTCACAAGTGAAGTTCACAGACATTGTGCGGCTGCATCCACAGCAGCACAGCCGGGCAGACAGACGCACTCACCGCCGCGTTGCGGCTGAATGTGACGGGGCCCGTGAAGGTGATGGCGGCCGTCGCGGCTGTATCAATCTGCACGGCGCCGGCCTGCCGCACGCCACACACAAATGCGTGCACACACAGACACGCAGGCATACGTGAGGGCCAGCAGCGATCTGTGCTCTTCGTGCGAGGCACACCACAAGACCTCAAAAGACTGACTCGACAAACCGCTCGAGCAGCATATCACTTGCTTCTGGTGTGCCGCTGGCAAGCGGTGCGGCGGCGAGACTCTTCAGGCGCGACCAACACTACAAAACAGCTTGTTGAAAAGCGGCCGCGCCGAGCGTGTGGCATGCCACTCACACACATACATATGTACACGGCAGACGCTCCAGAGGGTTCAGTGGCAGCACTGGGGCCAACGGAGTCATGGTGCTGACGCAAGGTGCGCGGTTCATAGTGGCGTGGCGAACCGCCCCTCCCCCTGGTCCCCGCCACAGCATTGAACACTAAGACAAACAAGCGTTGCCGGCAGCGGCGGCTAG
Organism: Ophiocytium majus; assembly: GCA_032358315.1. Classification (NCBI taxonomy): domain Eukaryota; class Xanthophyceae; order Mischococcales; family Ophiocytiaceae; genus Ophiocytium; species Ophiocytium majus. The sequence continues at coordinate 5,601 of JAULBY010047029.1, forward strand.
CGCTGGTACAGTGTGGCAATGTACTCACATCCTGTGTGGTTCAGTAGAGGCAGGGTTGGCACCATTGACGCGCGGCCATAGGGTGGGGGCAGGGGGGGCACAAACAGGCACAGGCAAATGGCACACGGGGCGAGAGGCGTCGCGGTCAGCGGTGAGCAAGCAGTCATGCGGCGCATGCGGCAGGCGCGGCCGCGAGCGACTGCACAAAACGGGTCCACACAGGCGTGTTGCCACAAGCAGCCAGTCACTGCTGGGGTGGGGTGAGATGCGGGTGTGCTGGTGAGAGGACACGTGTACCCAGCCCACACATGCGGCGTGCTCAGCGCATGCACAGACTCACCGGCTGGAGCGCGCCAGAAACGCACGTGCCGGTGGCAGGGGGGGGGCACGGGGGGGGGGGGGGGCAGCAAGACAAGCAGGGAGAGGTTTGTCAGCCAAGCCTGCAGCAAGCAAGGCATGGGTGCATGCGCGCGGTAGCAGTGCGGGGGGCAGGCAAGCTTGCGCCGCCGCCCTCAGCGAGCGGCAAGCCACCACCCGCGCCGCCGATAGACACTACTATGACCGTCTGCTTCACTTCGCTTACACTGGACTGTGGCCTGCCTCTGCCATCCTGGCCCGCTACAACTGTTCACAGACGGGGCTTCAATACACGTTGCACATGCGAAGAGTTCAAAAACGCGCTTGGAAACTACTGAGCCGCAGCAGACCGCGGTGCGCGCGTGTCCAGGGGGGTGCCACCTGGGCTAGGGGGGGGGGGGGGGCGCCCCGCGGTGTTGTCGGTGAAGGTGGCAGTATCGGCAAAGGTGATTTTGCCGGCGTTGAAGATGGCGCCGCCCTGCTCAGCAGGTACGTGGCAGCAGCAGCGGCAACAGGCGCAGCGGGAGACAGCAGCACGCGCGTGTGAGAAGGGGCCTCGGCGCGCCACCAGGCATACTTGTGTGGACCGGTTTCGATGCATGGTTCAAGTGTCTTGTGTAAAAATCGTTGTTTATGAATCATCACAGTTGGAGTAGTTTTGCAGGGAGCCAGTGGGTACGGCACACATGGGTGCACACAGGCGACAGGAGAGCGTGGTGCGCGCATGCGCGAGCTGCATGTGTCACGCCGTGTGCATGTGAGCACGCACCGTCTGGGATGCGCCGAAGCAGCGAGGATGTCCATCCAGGTAGCAACCATCACAGGCCACCCATGGCAGAGCGGTGGCGCAGCAGCAGCAGCAGCGGCGGGGTACGAGTGAAGCAGGTGAGGGGCGGAGGAGGGAGGGGGGAAGGGATGCATGTGAGCATGCGTGGTTCATTGGCGGCCGCCACAGGCATGCGGAGCTTCGAGCGGTGGTGGTCCTTGGCGGACACTGCAGGGACACACAAGGGGGCGCTTGTGGTGTGTGCGGGCGCGTGCGACATCGAGTCTGCCTAGCGGCGGGCGCTGAGGAAGGGAGGCGGTTGCTGCTGCAGGCCCAAAGTGCATCAACTCGAAGGGACGCTTTGAACTTCAAAGTTTGAAGTACACGGCTGCTTGACACGCGTCAGGCGCACACCACATGCGCAGGGCTCTGCGCGCCCCAAGCGGAGTATGATGAGAGCACACGGATCAGAGGTGCGGTGGCAGGTCAGGGATGCAGCCATGGGCGGAAGGGTGTCTGTGGGGGGGAGCGCGCTTACCCCCTGTGCACGCCACAAGCCCATGCAGAAAACGCGGTGGGGTGGAGCCGCGGCCGGTGGGTGAGTCCCACAGTTGCGCGCAACGAGGGGCACGCACACGCGACGGAGGAGGCAGACAATGTACATCAGTGCATGTACATGGGTGAGTGAAGTGTACATGAGGGAATGTACATCGGTGAGTGTACATGAACGGCATGTACATCGGCGGTTGCACATCAGTGCATGTCCATGAGTGTGAGTGTGCATGAGAGAATGTAAATTGGCGGGTGTACATGAGTGAATGTGCATTGGCAAGTGCACGTCACCCGCTCGATTCCTCACAATTGAAATTGAAGTTGCAGTTGAAGTTGGCAGGACGCAGGCACGGTCGCTGGTGCCGGCGTGTGCAAGCAAGCAGTGTGGGGCTGGCCAAAGGCAGCGGGTGATGGCAAAGTGCAGAGGGTGGACAGGGGAGGTGAGGGGAGGGAATGACGCATGGAAGCATGCGCAGGGGAGGACTGTACTGGGTTACCCATAAGATGCACTTACTTGGGCCAAGGGCTGTGGAGGTTCGGCCACCAGCAGCGTCGGGGGTGGCGGCAGCAGCAGCAGCAGTGGCAGCAGCAGTAGACGGCAGGTCAGCGACAGACAGCGACAGTACAGTGTCTTCACGATGCCCCAAAACGCGCGGGTGGCAACGAAGAAAAACTCTAAAGTATGGCAAAGTGCCATGAAGGTGTGAGCCAGCATTCGCACCCGCAGCTTTCAACCTCTGTTCTGGGTGTTGTATACACTCACACGAACACGCACCAGCAAACCCATATACTACTACTGTTGTACACTGTGCGTCACAAGTATTACTAGGCAAAGTAAGGCGCCCATGTGCGCAGCACACGTGGCGCCACCCCCGTCACTCACAGTAGCAACGTTCTCGGCGAACGTCGCGGGCGCAGCAAAGGTCACCACGCCGCTGTTGTACAAGGCCCCACCCTGCAAGGGCCGCAGCGCGCATGTGTGGACAGGTAAGCGGCAGCATGTGGTGCGAAGAATGAGCACTCCCGCAACTTGCAGGCGCTGCGGTGGCACAAGCCTACGCACACTTCATTTGCCACAGACAAGAGGTGGGGGCGGCAGCACCACCGGGTGCCGCTGCATGCACGCTTTTCTCTGGCAAGGCCATGTACACCCGCTGACAAGTGCTGGCACGGTGGTGCGGTGCTCTCACGTTCTGTGGTGTGTAGCCGCGCGCAGTCCCAACACGCGCCCACACGCAGAGTGCACCGTGAGCGGGGCAGCAGCAGCGGCGGCATTGGTGGCGGCAGTGGCAGCAGCAGCAGCGGAGGCAGCAGCAGCAACAGCACCAGCAGGACAACAGCAAGCAGCAGATTAGCAACAAGTGCACGCGGTCGGTGTGCCACATGAACCGTGCATGCAGCATGGCGGGAAAGCGCGGCGGCAGGGCGCTGTGGTGCTAGCGCGCGAGAAACTAGTGAGTGGATCGTTCAACACTCCTTTTACTGCTGTAGCTGAGGCAACCCATGGGAACAGCCGACATTGTACTTCGAAGCATATACTTTGAAGTACAAACAGGTAACTTCAGAAGTAATACATGTACTTAAGGTATGTACTACCATTGGTACTATATACTGCGGAAGTACTTTTGTAGTAGGCACTTCGAAGTATATATTTTCACATACACTACTAGCAGTACTTTGTGTATACATGCGGATGTACTACAGTATACTTCAAAGTATATGCCAGGAAGGCGGGGGGAATAGTTGGCACCGCGCGCACATGAGGCGCGGCGGCGTGCATGTGCGCATGCAAAAGGCACCAGCCCGCGGGAGGCACACATTCAGTACCGCGACCATGTGCGACAACATTTTGACCCCTGCACCCTCCCTCTTTGAACTTGCAAGTATCGCGCACATGGTCCCATATGCTAAACACTGGTACAGAGATTTTTTATTTTTTTTTCACAGGAACTTACATCCTGTGGCGAGGAGCAGCATGTCCGTCGGGACACCGGACGGCCAGTGTTGGCAACGTGCGCCAGTGGCAGTCACAAGCCGAGGAGTGGCAGGGCACCGGTGGTGGCAGCAGCATGTGCAGGGGTGGCAGCAGAGGCGTGTGAGCATGGCAGCATGGGGTGGGATTGGAATGGCGTCCCATCAGGCACTTGCATCTCTGCCGTGTAGAGTTGGGACCGTGAAGCAGCAGTTAGTTATCACGGTATGTGGCTGGTGGTCACGTTATTTCACGGCATTGAAAGTTATAAGTTGTAAATTGGTTGTTGAAGTTGGTTGTTGAAGTTGGTCTGCCATTTTTTATCTTTAAACTTTGCAGACCAGCAGACCAACTTCAACTTCACCAAATGCAGCACATTAGTTGTCACGGTGTACTGGCAACGTGAAATAACGCGTCATATTTCACGGTATCAATGTTCACGGTCCCAACTCTACTGCCGTGTCGCACATGCTTGGCATGCTGGGGCATACGCACAGGGCTGACACGTGCGTTACCGCCATGCCCACCGTTGCAGCCTCAAGCGCAGGAACAATGCTGGTGGTGCGTCGTGTGGGCTATGCACTACAGTAGACACAAACCATCTGCTACACATGTGTACATGTATAGTTGAGTACAGTAGACACAAAACATCTGCTACATGTGTACATGCATACTTAAGAGTATAGGTAGCAGGAATATATGGAACATGATGCATAGTCAATAATACCACAATAAGCAGGGGCTCACCGCCTGGTTGTTGGAGAAGTAGGCCGGGCCCTCAAACACCACGGTGCCGCCCGCGTCAACGAGAATCGCACCTCCCTGCGGCAACACCCAGCCGAGACGCAGCGCGCTCAAAGCGTCAGTGGCAGTGTCCGTGCGCAAACTTCAACTGCACATACTTGTACTCGTGCGCTCACGCGGTTTTGCGCGTGACACGTGCGCAACTCTCCAAGGCGCACACGCGAGCCCTTCAAGGTCAACTTCAATACCAACTTCAACATAAACTTCAACATAAAGTTCAACTTCAATTTCAACTTGAATATCATCCTGCACTTCGGCTTTCAGCGGCCGCCTCCTGACTCTGGCGCCACACAGGACGCGCCCAATGGTGAACAGCCGCACTTGCCCACCCAGGCTAGTGTGCGCTGCGCGGGTGCGCGTTTTCTCTGGTGCCAGGGAAGGCTTGCGCGTGTGTCACTCACAGTCTGTGCACGCGGACCTCAACATCAAGGTGACACCTTCGACGTCAACTTCAACATCAGCGCTTGTCACTCACATTCTGTGTGCAGAGTGGCGTTGTCACGTGCCAGGATGATCCCCGCCCGCCCCACAGAGTCCCCATGGCCACCGCGGTGGCGGGCGGCGGCAGCGGCGGCGGCGGCAGCAGCGGCGGAGGCAGCAGAAGCACCAGCAGCGTCCAGCAGCAGCACAAGAGGCATGTCAGATTGCCGCGGCCGCGGCAGCGCACCGCAGCAGCGGCAGTGGACGCAGCAGCAGCGGCGATAGCTAGTGATGGGTCACAGCGTATAATTTTCGCATTATACGCCGTATAACGTATACATGTAAATACGCCGTATAACGTATGCAGATGAACGTATTCATACGGCAAATACGCCGTATATCGCGTTTTTGGGCGTAGAAATACGCCGTATTTTGTGTAACGTACAAAATGCGTTTTACGCCGTGACCCATCACTAGTGATAGCAAATGAAGCGTGGCCGCAGTGGCAGGGCCATGTGCAGCACCAGAGGCACGCCCGAAAGCGCCCCTGTTACACACGTGGCTGGCGTCTGAGGCAGCCTCTCTCACAGAGCGATGCCGCTGCACGCACCGGCCGCTCGGCACACGCGGCACCAAGTCAACTACTGAATGGCTGCGCACGGCGCCAGCACAACGGCACTTGCGCTGCCAGCAACAACACTGTCATTTTCAGTGCCATTTCGCTGCCAGCAACACACACACGACACCAAGTCAACTACTGAATGGTGGTGCACGGCGCCAGCACAACGGCACTCTGCTGCCAGCAACAACAATGCCATTTTCGATGCCATTTTGCAGCAACAACAATAGTGTCATTTTCGATGCCATTTTGCTGCCAGCAACAACAACGGCACCATCGCTGCAGCAACAGGGGACTTTTTGCCGCACGAGCGCTCGGCGCGCAGGGCACTTACCCCCTGTGCACGTTTTGGTGGCATCAATTTGTGTGGGGGGGGAGGTCACAGCGGCGGGCATGGGCAGGCAGGCACGGCAGCGGCAGGACCAGTGTCAGCCCACAAGAGTCACATGACACCGCACACAAAGAAAAAGAGTGACACGCTTGTGCCGAGACCGGCGACACGCACGCTAAGCTGCTGGGGCTGCGACGGCGGCCTCAAGTGTGGAGCGCTCTGCGTTGTGCCTTGCGCCCCCATTTCTGTGCAAACTGCAGAGCGCTGCTCCCGAGGGGAGGTGCGTCATGCGGCACAGTGCGCGGCACCCTGTGGCGCCGCTACTGTCCAATCCCTGAACAATACCGGTATTTACTACAGGCGCTTGGGTGAGGCACGTCGGTGGTTGTTTTGGTGCCTCACCAAGTAGGTCACCCCCCACATTGCGTCGTGCGCGCTCGCGAAAGCCATCTGTGAGGTTCAAAAATCACAATCAAAAATGCTGGGAGCGGTTTCCAGAGTAACATGCCCCCCACACGCTGCCATTTTCCAACACAAGTGACTTATAAGTATTTTGCCCGGGTGACTACGGGTGCCTCTTGGGAATAGGCAGTAGGTGCACACCCGGCTCGTGACTGAACACTGCCCCCAGAAGTGGGTAAAGCCACGAGTGAATTCACCAGCAAACCAACCATCATGAATTCATCACCAACGCCCCCCCGCCCCCTTCCCCCCCCCCCAGTGCTCTCACCTCGTACGCGGTGCCCGCCAGGTCAAACCCATTCACGCTCTCAAAGCGCAGCGTGGCGCCCGCCGGCACGTTGAACTTGAAGTTGGTGAGCTGCACCAGCACCTTCGACGCCGTGCTCACGACCAGCGTCCCGGCAGCCGCGACCGTCACCTCCGCCAGCGCAGGGCACGCCAGGCTCCCCAGCACCGTGTACGTGCCCGCCGCGGCGTCCGCCGTGTCGCACGCCAGGGGCGCCGCGCGCGCCGCTGGGGCCGCCGCCACCGCCAGC
>JAULBY010047040.1:0-12418 GCA_032358315.1 Ophiocytium majus
GATTGTGTCCAATATTGATTCCGTTCGTATGGCATCAAGCTCGTGCGTTTGCGCCAGAATGTATCAATCAAGTGTGTGTTGTCTGTGGCCATCATAAAGGTAATAGCTGATTCAAAGCCTTGCGTGGCACGACCCAAGGGATCTTGGTCGCGCAACCATTCGATGTGCTTGCGATACTTTGCTGTTAACTGTTGTTTGTACGCCGCAGGAGCAATGTCTATTCTGTAGTGTGCAGGATCTTGCAAGATGTTCACATTTAGATCTTGTGCTCGAATCAATCCCACTTCTGTCCATTGCTGATGAAAATCAGGCAATGTCATTGCGTTCATGATGCTGAGTGTGGGCGAAATATAAAAGTCTACATTGGGACATGTACGAATCATTTCAGCACGATTAGCAATAATCTTATGCCATTCTGTGCCTTTTCTAATGTATTCTGCACGATGGTGTTGATCATCCAGGCTAGCGCCTACTGCCACTGATTTGAACTTGCGCCAGTAATCAAATACACTACGGTCTTTAAGTCTGGTTTGTGTAAAGTTAGTGTTATAAATCAAGCGTACATCAAATCGGCCGCGCCGCTCTAATTCATCTAATATATTATAGTGTTCGGCCATCATTAGTGGTTCGCCACCGGCAAAGTATATTTGCTCAACATAATCCAGGTGCGGAATCAATTGCTCCCACATGTCTGTTTCGGTGCGTCCAGCATAGTTTAATACTCGGTTTTGTTGTGCCCAGGTGCCACCAGCTAATTTTGCTTGATCTTGATACCAACTACTACTAAAGATATGCCCGCAACTACGGCAACTTAGATTACACAAGTTACTAAAGCGTATGTCCCAATAGGTCATTTCAAATGGGTTGGTCTCTAGCTTTTTAATGTGATGTCCGTGATGCTTGTTAGCACTCTTACGGCCGCTGAAAAAGCCTGCTTCTTCTTGCTCGTAACAGCGACCACAAGCTGGATTCTGTCTTTCAGCCAGCATGTCTTTTCTTAGTTCACGCATGGGAGCATCGTAAAATATGTCTTCAAGTGGCTTGTGACGGCAATTGCCCACAGGGTATGCCATTTCAGCGTGACAGCAAGGATATGCTTCTCCAGTGGGATAAGCGTGTAAGTGTATCCAAGGGTATATGCAGAATGTCTTTGAATCTTTAAGTAAGAACTCTTCGCGCTCAGTTAAATCTACTGATTTTACTAAGTCTGTGCTGTTATAATTATAAGCCATTGTACCAATCTGTTAACAAAGGAAATGCCGTGACAAAGTCTTTATTTCTACGCTGATCATATTGTGTGTAGAATTGCCGAAAGTCGTTCAACAACTTGGGCAGCTCAAATGCTTCTGAGTGCGGAGTTTTAACCACATCTAAATAGTCAATTAATCTGCGTAAATGGTTAATTTCATGCTCGTGCATCAAAGGGTTACTACGATGATTACGCAGCCATTCTGTCAAGTTTAATTCAAATGTACGTCGCAAATAATCGGGCAAAATTAGCGGTGATTGAAAGCTGGGGAATCTTAGTATATTTAATGTAAAGCTCACACGCTCGCGACCATATACTCTTTTAAAGTTGACTATTTCAGTCAGCAAATCTGGCAAGGATGACAAGCATAATGCGTTGATAGTGGCCATGCAATGTACAGCACGAATATTGGGACTATCTAGCAATCGCCGAACATTGGCCAACCATGCGGCATAATCCAGACCATCGCGAATGTATTCTGCTTGACCGTTGACTGCTTCGTTACTGGTGTATATGTCTACTGTAGATCCTTCCGTGCTGGATAACAAGCGATCTATGTCTACTTCTGCGCCCAAGTTACTGTTAATAGCTAGTCTTGTTTGGCTGCGTCCCCGGTTCTCTTTGAACCAATCGAGTAGCTTCCAAGTGTCGCCCGACATGAGCGGCTCTCCGCCCGTGATGCGTAGTTCTTGGAGTGTTTTATGCAGGTCGGTTTCCCACCACTCAAAGAACGCTTCAACATACGGATTAACCTCTCCAAAGCGGTATAACTGACTGCCGTCATGAGCGTGAGTAAAGTGGCCACGACCGTCACTGACAAGATTGGTATAAGCACCATTAACTTTAATATCTTTAACCCAAGTACTGCTAAACGCTGGATTACAGTAGCTACACGCAAACTGGCAAGTTCTGTCAAATGCGATTTCAAGTGTGCGAAGATTGACGTCTTCAGCCGGTGGAGTAGTGAATGCTTCATCTAAGGCCTCTAAAGGATATATTTTACTTTTATACACACGATCACTCACAGCGTCGCGACCCATGTCTTCAATTTTCCAGCAGTATTCACAACCTTGCGGACGCTCACCGGCTTGCATCTGCATGCGGTCTATTTTTTTCCGTTGTGTGTTGTGTAAGGCACTGGGATTGGTTTTTAGTTCTTCTAAATCTATTGCGTGTGCAGGAGGGTGATGGCAACTGGTGGTTTGTCCAGATCCTAACCATATAGTAGCATTGTACCATTTGGCCGCACAGAAACTGGCACTTCGAGTATCTAAGTGTAGTTGACGGAATAGTAAATCAGAGTTGGTTGACATTGAACGGTTCTTTAAGTAAGTCTGGTATTTGCTGATTGCATTCTTTTAATGCCAGAGTCCTATACCAATTATACATGTTTTCTCTAGCATTAGCAAGATTTTTAGCAAATCTAGCCCGACAGTTTTGCCATAATTGTTTGGTTGCTGCCGCATCAGTTAACAAATGCTGATTAAGCAGAACCGCTTGCTCCAACCGACTGACAGGATTGGCCGTAGTATCATAACTGTGATCTACTACATCATCAAACATGTCAAATCCTGCAGATCGATAAAATGCCACTGTGCCAGCTGTGCCAATTATAACAGGGAAATTTTGAGCGTAAACGCTGTTAATAAACTTTTCATCTATGCTCATGGTAGGTTCTATATATAGTCTACAAGCAACAAACTCTACAAAACTATTTTCGTACCAGGGTCTTAACTGTTCAAAGTTGGATCGATTATCAAAGTTGACAACACTTTGTGTTCCCGGAGTCAACGGATATACATCTTCGGCGGGCCGTTGGAACAAGTCACCTGACAGGTATCCTTGAGCCACTTGCTCAAAGCCCCGAATTACAAGTTCTCGTACAGTGCTGTGTTCTGGAGCAAATTGCCAATAGTTATGCTCCAAAAAGTCAGTGCTGGGTAACTTATCTAATTGTTTATACAAGTGAACCGCAGATATATGTGTGTACTTGTTTAATCCCAGGCCGTATAATAAACTAATTAATGCTAGTCTATGTTGTCTGGCTTGTCTATTAAGTGAGATACCTATTTGCTCTGAAGCAAAGTTTTTTTCTACAGGCCTTATATCTGGATAGCTGTCATCTTCTTGTAACACATGCCAGTTGACCACACGAATATTAGTCAGGGGCAAAAAATGCTGGGCAGTATAATAGTTACCTGTTAACAATAACACAAAGGTCTTGTCTGGATTGGCGTCTGCTAATTGTCTAAAGTACTCAAACTCTTTGGGTTCTGGCTGACCGGTCCAATGGTCGTATTCTGGATCAAATAGATAGTTATCTGTCACAGCTACAACAACCACGGGCTCTGTGAACTCTACACCTGCGGCAGCATTGTCCGTGGCATTTAATGGGTACAAGCACCAAGCCAAAGCAGCATCTACAGGCGGTTGGATGTTGTTGATGATTTGATCAAACAAATTTCTGCTGAAAGTTCCAGGCATGGGATTTGGAAGATAATGAATCATGTGTGTGCTCGAAGATACTCGGTAAACTGTTCGGGAAATTCTTGACGAATTTTAGGGCGGAGTTCTGCTAGGTGTTGTTGATTGTATTTACATGTTTCTTCTGCAGCGCCGATGAAAGCTGCCAAATCCTCTTGGCACAAGTGTTCAACTGTCTGTGCTATGCGCTCTAATCGATCATGATTGTTATCTATTGAGTCAAAGCTCTCATCAATCAAGTGTCCAAATGTACGGAAACCTAAATGGTGTAAGTCGCGATAGTATCCTGCGTTGCTGGCTACTATAAACGGATGTCCAATTGCCACTGGCTTCCATATCTTTTCAGTGCGGAAACTATAAGGATAATCAAACACTGTTTCAGTTACTAGACTAAAGTAAGTATCCAAATAAGCGCGAGAGTTTAAGTATATTTCTCCCCACTCTCTGTTGAACAATTCATACTTGACAAATCCTGTTTCTGGTAATTTTTGTGCATTACGATAAAAATCAAATTCGTATTCAGCGGGTAATATTTGCACAGGACCAGCTGCACTGTCTAAATTAGTCCATACAGCACATGCCAACAAGCCGTGTAATCTAGCAATTAACTGTCGACGATGTCTACGACCGCGTCCGTTTAAAAATAAGAACTTGTAAGGGCGGTCCGGTGTGCTGTGTTCTTGATACTCTGCTATGGCTCGTAAGTTTTCCGCATAGTCCAATATCTTGGGTAAAAAGTTCTCTAAGTATAGTGCAGGTATATCTTCGGGCAATGCTCCTCCAGCAACAACTAATATACGACCCTGACGCACTAGATCTATTATGCCCAGGCCTTGTATTTGGCGGAGCATGGTTTCGCTGCCTTCGGCAGGGTTTCCTAAAATGGGTACGATAGTACCGGCTGTGGCCAAGGCTCGTATTTGCTCAATGTTTTCTGAGAACTGTTGTCTGCTTATAAGATATACTGCGCCCGGCTCTATGTCTACTTTGCTGAAGTCCCAGAATATTTTGCTTTGCCAAGGATCAACAAACTCTTTAACTTCGCAAAAGTTATCTACAAATAGTTTACGCATTTAATCTACCGATTAAGTCTTCGGCAATGCGCCGATGTCCCGCAAGATTAGGGTGCATGACTCCTGGGCGCACATACAGATCTAACAGTTCTTTTTGGCGCAGCCAATCTGCTGTCAGCAGTCTGGGGTTATCGTCTACCACTAACATGCCAATGTCATTGTCTACTGTGTGCAGGATCGTTTGTGCGGCACATTGATCTCTGGGTATGAGCCAAGCTGAATCGGGTACAATATCAACTACGGCTTCGGGCTCTGTGGTAAACAAGTTTAAAAAATAACACTGAACACCCAGACTTTGGCACCACAAGTATAACAAGTCCACTGTACGGTCAAAGTTATAAATGCGTTGCGGACGAGTATCAAAGTACTTGTACCATTCCCTGGTCCAGGGATGTGCATTGAGATTACTGTTATAGTCCGGCATGATCTGTTGTTCCGCTCCGGCTTCATCTAGTAAGATGGTTCTATGACTAGAGCTCAGGCAAAAGAACACTGTGTCATTGGGTGTTAATTGATCAGCCGTCGTTTTAAACCTTAAGGGAAATATGTCTGGACTAAGTCCGTTTTCTCCTAGGTTTATACAGTCAGCTTTAAAATGGTCGCTGACTATCTGAGCAAATGTATGCTGTTTGCGCTGGTCTGCAGGCACAGATAGCTGTAGTTCTTCTCCGGCTAACCAGCTGTCGCCAAACCAATAGAACTTCATAGTATGTGTTGCATCCGGTGTTCTTGCTCCTGAGCAAATTCAAAGAAGCGTTGTCTATTATGCTGCAAGTCTGGCAACATCTGCTGATATAAGTGCATTAACTCTTCTGCGGTTAACTTGCTTAGATACTCAACTGCTTGTACTATACTGTCGTGTACTTCAAGCTCGTTTACTGCTTCTAATTCAATGCCAGGAAATAGGTGTGTAAATGTACGGAAACCCTGATCTCGTAACCACGAGTAAATTTTTGCTTGCCCGTTGATCAGGAACGGTCTGAGTCCTATTATGGGTTTCCAAGTCTTTTCACTGACAAAGGTATTGTCCCAGGGCAAAAACTCTGTTTCACTGATGATGTTTAAAAAATGCTGCTGCCATATAACTAAGTTGCCCACAGTGTGTATATCGTCAGGAATACCAAACTGTCGGCTGCCATGTATCTGCCCCATGCTGTCTTTGAATTCATCCAAGGGATCCACAGTAAAGTGTCCTGGCACGGGTTCAGACGGATTATAAACACGATCCGGTTCAGTGCCCAGAGTAACTATGCCCAGTTGATCTAACTGTGCAGCTATTAGTTTGTTTACTAGTTGTACACGATGCGCTCTAGGCTTGCGATTATAATTTAAAAATAAGTGCGTGAACTTGGTAGGCAGTAATTGTTTGTCTGTGTAGTCAGCAAAGTGCCGACCCAGGACTATGGCGTGAAAGTTAAATTGATACTGTGAATCAAAGTGTCCTATTAGATAACAATGATCTGCGTGAACTGCCTGCACAATATCAGCTATTTGTTCTGGGTTTAAAAACACAGGGTCTGCGGCCGCCAACAAGAACACACGATCAAACTGTTGACCACGATTGACCAAATCTGTAAATCGATCATAGTCACCGTTGTCAAACTGCGGGCCAAACCATGTGGTATTAATTAACAAGTTTCTGTCCGCAGGAAACTTGGCCGCTATCTGTTCTTGTACAGCGGTAATAGCTGCCACTTCGTCGCGATGCCAGGCTGCGCCTTCTGGGAATGTACTGCCAATAAAGTGTATCATATTAGTAAAATAGTATGTCTTGTAGTTCTGGAGTTTGCCGTACTTGTTCAATGCCTAAATTATGATTATGGCTACGGCAAGGTTGGCATAGTTGCGTGTTAATTCGATTGTACATGGCATGGTGTTCTGCGCTCATCCACAAGTCTCTAAAGTCTCCGGTATTCCATGCACCGATAGAAAATGCACTGTTACCCTTGTTTTCACAGCAGGAATACATGTGTCCGTCAGATGAGAATATCAAGAATTGATACATTTGATGGCAACGATTATAAGTGCGTGGCTCGAACTTCTTTAAGTTGATCCGAGATCTAACTTGATATTCTGCACTGAGCTGTTCTATTAAATTGGCCACAGGGCGACAATCAAATGCTTCGTTACCAATCACAGTAGGGCGGAAGTAAACCATTCTTACGCTGGTTGTTTTGGCCAGTTCAAATATGGATCTTAGTTCGGCTTCTGTGGTATTCAATTCATTTAACAGTATCTTAATATCTACATTAACTCCTAGCTTGACCAAGGTAGAGATATTTTCTACCACTTGATCAAACACTGTTTTGTTCTTTGTGCGGCGTATGGTTTCATACATGGCTTCATTGCCCGCATCCATGTCTACTCCAATCCAGGCCATGGCCTGTAAGGTAGGCACATCCACATTATAAATCAAACGATCTAGGTTTGTTCCGTTGGTGGTCAAGCTGGTTCTAAAGCCTGATCGAATGCTGTGTGCTATGACTTGCTCATAGCCTTTGTACAGAGTAGGTTCGCCGCCACCACTAAAGCATATGGTGTTTAGGCTGCCTGTGGTGCGATCTGAATAGTTGTGCCATCCAGCCAACTGATCAATTAACTTGACGTACTGATCCAGCTTCTGTGACTCTGGGTGTGCGGCTCTAAATTCTGCGCTGTCACAGTAGTAACAGTCTTGGTTACACACATTGGTCAAGTCAATGTCTACACTAGCAGGAATCAGCACAGAGTCTCGGCTTTTCATCCAGTGTACTAGTTCAGCGTATTGATACATTATTCTGACCTATGATCTCGTTTGATTTCTCTTACTGCACAATCCAAGAGTTCAGCTATGGTGTTCTTTAATTCAACTCGTGTTCTATTCCAATCTCTAATGGCAATGGCACGACGCCCAATTTCAGCCAGATCGTGCTGTCCTTCGCGGCCTTGTCGTAGGTCTGCTTCCAATGACCAAATCATTCGGTGTATGTCTTTGAGTTGGGCAAACCGATCTTGTATTTGAGCAAAGTCGTAACGATCAAACTGCTGACGATAGTAGTCAACTTCGGCTTGATTTAGTTGAGTCTTTTCAAACTTGACTTCAGCAATGGCCAAGCGATCAACAAGTTCAACCACAGGAAAAGTAATGTTCATAGTTGGCTTTGGTATCTGCATTGATTCCAGAATTCCAACATCTCTGGAAATGTTTTAACAAAATCTGTGTCGCGTCGACGATCATGTTCTGCAAAGAATCTATAGAAGTCTGCTCTGAGTTGATTGAGTTGATCGATTGGTATCTTTTTGCCTTCACGCATCCAAGCAATATCTCTATCCAATCTAGCTATTTCGTAGTCCTTGAATCCTTTAAATCGAGTAGCTTCTGTTTCTTGTTGTTTAAGCATCCATGCCCATAGTTCTTCTAATCGATCCGTGTAGCTGTCAGGCAAGATCTGCAAGCTCTGCCAGGCAGGTGTGCGTAACACCGGAGTATCAAACCATACACGCTGATAATCCGTACTGTATATATGTCTAAGTCCAAGTATGCCAGCAAACAAACTATCCAAGGTGGTAACACTTAGGTTGTTCATTGTCACAATAAATGTAATACTGTTGCGACCAGGAATCTCTGTTAGGAATTGGTTGACCCGATCCCATAGCAATTGAAAGTCTAGTCCGTTGCGTATGTACTCTGCTTGTGCGCCCCAGGCATCTAAACTAACATACTGCATGAAGTGTTCTATCTTCTCACCCTCACATAACTGTTTAACATAGCCCAGATACTTCTGCCACGACTTTTCGTCCACGCTAAAATTACTGGTTACATTTAAGTGTAAGTCGGGCTTGGGATTGGCCAGAACATAATCAAATACACGATAGGTATTCTTATCTAACAAGGGTTCTCCACCGGTCATACGGAAGTGTTCTAGTTTTGGATATAGTGTGGGCCACCATGCCCAGAACGCATCTACATAAGGATTATCTTCACGACTAGGTATAGGCCTACGAGTGCCTGTAAAATGAGCAGGATCATTATGAGGTGTGCTAGTAGGAAAGCCTCCCCACTGCTCTGCTTCTTGTTGCCAACTGGAACTAAACTGAGGGCTACAGTAACTACACTTAAGATTACAAGCGTGATTAAAATTAACTTCGACATAGCTAGGAATAACATCTTCTTCTCCGGTTGATTTGGTAATGGGCCAAAAGTCTTTGCTGGCCCAGGGTTCTCCTGAACGATAATGGCGATCACTTAACTTGCCATTATCTTCCATGGTCCAGCAGTAACTACATTCACTGGGCCGTTCGTTGCGTAACATAATCTTACGCTGTTCTTTCTTGTAAGGTGTATTGTGTAAGGCACTGGGATTGTCAGCCAATAGTTCAGCAGGTATCTGATGCAATGGCGGATGATAGCAGGAGTTATTCAGTCCTGTAGTAAGGTGTAGACTGACTTGCTTCCATTTGGCCAAGCACAGTCCCGGACCCAGAATATCGGCCATTTCTTCTGCACTGGACAGGAAATTGGATTTAAAGTCCTTGTTGACTTGGTCGCCTTTGTTGGTCATTGTATACTGGTAATGGTAGGATTGTAAGTTTGATTCAACAGCAAATTGTAATTATGGTCAAGAATGTCCTGCATGCCTTGATACATTTGTTCTAGTTCACTAGTGGACTTGTTTGCTAGACTATCAATTAATTCTAATATCTTAACAAAGCGATCTCGCCCTTGGTGACCATCGTAGCTTTCATCCCAAAACTCGCTGAATGTTTTAAAGCCCATTTGTCTTAGATAGCATAGATAGCTGGTTGAAGCAAACACAATAAAAGGCTTTTTAAGCCACATGGGTCTGGTAGTTTTTTCTGTGGCAAAGAAAGTATTGCCCAAGACATGTGATTCTGAAACTATGTCTACAAAAATGTTTTCATAACACTGAGTCAACGGATCATCAAACTTGTAATGTGCAAAGTCGTAGGCAGTTTCTCTGTTGTACAGCCGGGGCAACTGAGGTATTAACTCGACTGCTTCCTTGACTGACTCTATTCTGAATTCTGCCAACTTGTCAAGCTCGTACAAAGTTAAATCGTTGAGTGCAGCGCCACCTGAGAAATGTACCAAACTCATTGATGGATAGTGTGAATTCAAATAGGCAGCTAGGCCAAGACGATTGGCTGTTGGCCTGCCATAACAAGTTAAAAAAACTTTCTGTCCATTCCAGGCATGTAGCCGGACTGTATCCGTGACTTCGGCAATGTTTTCTGTTAAGAATCGATTTCCTATGTTGGTTGTAATGTTATACTTGTCGGATGTTTCTAATTGATTCCATGTGCCGATTCTAACCGATGCAAACTCAAAACAGTCAAGCAAATCGTATAACCCTAGCTGAGATAAATCTATTGCTTCTGGGTTAATAAAAAGTGTTATATCTTTGCGTTGGTGGTTGGATAAAAACCTAACTAGATCCACATGGTTCCAAATTTTATCATTCACACAAGATATAGTAAACTCATCGGGCATAGTGTTTTTTCCAAATTTCTATTGTGCGATCTACACCTTCACTCAGTGACACTCGAGGATACCATCCGGTTAACTCTTTAAGATCTTTCTCACTGCTGTTTAACAAGTAAATTTCCCCTGGGCGAGCAGGTTTGGTATTCCATTTAATTTCGCCATGCCAGTCAAGTTTTTCAGCAATCATTGTGGCATAGTCTTCGATACAAACAGCGTTGTCTGGACCTAGAGTGTAAATCTGGTTAGCACAACGATCAAATTGAACTATCATTGTTTCCCACGCATCAATCAAGTCTGTTATAAACAAGAAGTTTCTATAAGGATCTTTGTAACCCAATTCACATACATCACCAGTTAGCATTTGTGTGATGATTTGTTCTGTGACAAAAAATGTATTATCGTAACGCCCGTAGGAATTAGTTTGGCGTACAATTATGTACTCTAGCCCTTGACTACGGTGAGCGTACTCAATGTATTTTTCGCAAGCATATTTTGCCACTGCGTAGGGCGCATTAGGATTTGGAGTTGTTGTACGGTCAAACGCTGGTATGCGTTCTGGAATGCGGTTGTTTTTAATATCATCACTGACTGGTTGCCAGCCGTAGACTTCCATGGTACTGGCAAACATAAACTTTGGTTTACTTTTGCACTTCAGTGCGGATTCAATTAAATTTACAGTACCGGTATAATTAATTTCGCTGAATGTTGTTTGTTCGTAAAAACTTTGCTCAACTTCTGTTCTTGCAGCAAGATGTACTATGATATCAGGATTGATTGATACGACTTCATCCAAAACAGCACTGTGATTCCTTAGGTCGTTTTTAAGGCAATGTATTTCAAAAGCGGTATCAAGTCGAGTTATTAGGTGTTGCCCAACAAATCCACTGCTTCCTGTTAATAGTATTTTTTTCATTACCAGCCTTCAATACCCCGGATAACATCAAGCTCGCGAGTCATAATACCACGATTGTGCCAGTTGCTGTGATAATGAAACTTAAAGAATTTGCTTTCTTCTGGTCCATAATAGGTAACTGGAAGATCCAACTGTGTGTCAAGATCTTCTGCAACACGACCTGCTAGTATTTCTGGATTGCTGTCTTTGACTGTTGCCCATAGTTCTTCTAAGGCACCAAAGTCTTGTACTTCGCGATAATCCCATTGTGTCAGCATGGTCATATAGGTTCCCATACGACTTCCGGCAATGGCCCAGATACCGTTTTCTACATCGCGGCCAATGTTATGCCATATGGTCAAATGATCTAAGTTGCGTCGATGCACTTGATCTTTGAATTCAGTAATGTCTGGGCGACGCCCTTGATTCAAACACATCTTAACTCCCTCACGGAATCCGGCACGCCATGCTTGGAACTCACTTTGGTTAGGAAAGGTAGTTGAGAAGCAATCATGCATGGGCCAATACAACGGATCAAAGCAAAACTCTACTTCAGTTTCTGTACGGCCGTCAGTGTTCTCATGTGTCTGCATTTCATTAATAAACTTGCGAGTCCACGAGCTTAGGCCACCATTGCCATACATAAGTCCATTGATATGATTCTTGGCACGCCAACGATACACAGCGGACCCCCACTCGTTGTCTTTGAATTCCAGGGTTTGATTAAAGAATTCTGGGTGTGGTATATTATCGCCGTCGATTAGAATAAATCGTTCTGTGGTGCTGGCAGCAGCGGCTGCTTTGTGTGCGGCATCTGATCCTTTGACCCCATCTACACGAACTGCCCAAGGTACAATGTTCTTAATCTTTACCCAGAACTCTTCTTTTTCTGGCTCATCATAACTTAGGTAAACACAATCTAAATCTGCTATATCAACTCTGGTCACTTTAAACTCCATTTTGTATGTGGCTGTGCGGTATCTACTACCACGCAAATATCTCTAGTATCACAAGGCACTCCTGAGTCTCCTGGTTTTAGTTTATGCACTACCGAAGTTTCTAGTATGATTAACTTTCCGTTGACTACTCGAATGTGCGGAGGGCTAGTATGATAGGTCTTGTGATCGATCTCTATGTAATTACCTGGTAAATCCTCCATGCTGTAAAATAGTGGGCAACCTAAATCATCATAGTATAATCTATATATGGGTTCGGGCGGAGCTGGCAGTGGAGCT
>JAULBY010047051.1:0-12417 GCA_032358315.1 Ophiocytium majus
CCCTTTCCCCCCCCCCCCCCCCCCCGTTGTGGTGCCCGCAAGCCTCCAGCACCTGTGCCTACAAACACCACTCAGCAGCATCTATCTCAGTGGCGGCCTGTAAAGGCAGCCTGTACGACCAATGCCCCTGAACGAATTGGTGTCGCCCAACATGGCATCACCCATTCATGTCATCCGCATGCACTGCCACGCTGCTCGCGCCACTGACCAGCTGAGCAACCGTGAACGCTCAGTCCCCCGCGCGCGCTGCGACGGGCTTCAACTAGTGCTGGGTCGCAGTGTATAATTTTTGCATTAAACGCCGTATAACATGTGTAAATACGCAGTATAATGTATACAGACGAACACACATGCGGCAATTACGCCGTATATCGCGTTTTTGGACGCACAAGTACGCCATAGTTTGTATAACGTATGATATACTTTGTATAACGTACATCATATGTTATACGCCGTGACCCATCACTAGCTGCAACACAACAGTCCGCGTGCGGGCTGGATCGTTCAAGCTTGTCCAGCTGGGCACCACCGTGAGCAGCGCAGCAACGTGTGATGTGGGATGTCTGGGGTAACGCCCCAACGCGCAGCACCGATTTCAGGGGCATCGCTCGTATAGCCTGCTTGTGCAAGCGCGGCTGACAAAGAAGCTGCTGAATCGTGCTGGTGTTTGTAAGCACACGTGCTGGAGGTTGGGGGGCACCAAAGGGGAGGGAGGGGCAAGTGTGCCATGCTCACACAGCAGGGGCGGCGGGCGCGCTGGCAGCTGCCACACCATCGAGGGGCGCATGATATTCCACGTTGCGGACACGGAAACCGGACACGGACCCATGACTTTTTTAGGGCATCCATGTGGTTTAGGTTTGTGTTTCTGGTTTTGTTACTTGTCCGTGTCTGGTGTCCGTGTCCGCAACATGAAATGATGGGGCATGGCGCAGGCCGCATGCATGCACTGCTCATGTCAACGTACACCAAAAAAGGTGGTGGCCGCCAGCCTCCGCCGGTTACATGTGAGCCAGGCCCATTGCCAAGGCTTCCGCAACCTGGTCGGTGTGCAGCGTTGTTATGGCACACAGAAAGCGGCGTGTTCGGTCTTTTGCCCACATCGAACTGGGCGTTCACAGCGGCCCTGCCTGCTCCCCGTCTCTTGATGCAAGCGCTCTGTGCGTGCTTCCACAATCGTTTCAAATTGCACACGCTGGTGGTTGTGGTAGCTGTTGCGTATGTGCTGTGTGCATAGTTATACCGCATGTGCGGGCGCCAGCAACCTGCTCAGCAAAGTAAGACAGCGGAAAAGACTAGTCGCAAGGCCAGGAGAAGTGCCGGTCATTAGGCGCAGCTTTATCAAGCCTCATTTTTACACTGAAACCAGAGGGGTGACACAATTGTCAGCAAAACAGTTTTTTTGAAGAAAGATGCAGCCACTGAAATCCTTCTGGTCACTGCGCGACAGATGTGTCCATGCTGAATGGGATGCTGCTGGTTCAGAGGGTTCGAGCACAACTCTGGAAAATGAAACCGACACAGGCAGTTGCATAGAACAACCTTTCCAGCCAAAACTTGTAATACATATTACATATACCGGTATGTATTATAGCATACATATTATATATATGTATTATAGCATACCAAAAGTAGTATGTGTCGGTCCACGTCCCATCAGATGCGCTACGGCCGTGTGCTGTGCTCACCGCTCACAGTACGCGCAACGCACGCACGCGCGAGTCTAAAGTTGCAGCATACTACAGCAGCAGTATTTTATCAATCGCTGTGCGCTACAACCGTGTGCCGCACTCACCGCTCGTAGTACGCGCACACCGGCGCCGGCAGCCCCGCCCCCCCCTGCTGCTCCCACTCCGACTGCCCCGCCTGCTGCGGCTGCTGCTGCGCCGCCGTGGCAGGCGCCGCCTTGAACGTAACCGACCCGCTCCCGCGCAGCAGCTGCACGCCTTCCTTTGGCGCACCGCCGCCGCCGCCGCCGCTGCCACGCTGCTGCGCCACCTCCTTAGCCGCGCCGCCGCCGCTCCCCCATGGCTGCGAGGCCGGCGCGCCGCTGCCACTGCCGCGCGGCCTAGGCGTGCCGCCGCCGCCGCTGCTGGCGCTGCCGCCGCCGCTGCCGCGCACCTGCTGCGTGGCCTGCTGAGCAAAGGCCTGCGCTGAGTCGGCGCTGAGGCGGAAGGAGGGGCGCGAGCCGCCCTCTAGGCTCACTATGGGCTCCTGCAGATGGGATGAGGGCGGGGGGGGGGGTATGTGAGAAATACTGGGTCAATTGGTTTGAGAGCCACTGGGCGAATGAATGCGCCCATGCGCATGCTGTACGGCAGTGGCAGTTACTGACACGCAGTGGCAAAAGCTGTACAGGAGGGGCCCGGTCTAACGACCATTGTTTTCAGAAATGTTGTTTTTTTGAAGTTGTGAATGTCGACATCTGGAACCGATCGACTCCACAATATCACTTCAGAGGCAAACTAACTAACCAAAGACGCTCATCGCCTTGTCAAAGCACCAGCGTCACTCACAGGTCCCGGCAGTGCTAAGCAGTCGCCGTCATCAACACAGTTGAAACACGCACAACTGAACTCGACAGACTCCAAAATTCCACTTGAAATTTGTTGGAAAAAATAGCCGAAACGAAAAATGTACCGACAAAGTAAGCCAGAACCACTCACCGCTTCATCCAGCACCAGTGACAATCGCAGGTCCTTGCAGTGCTCCGCGATCGCCGTCATCAACACATAAAACTTGCAAAACTGACTCAACAGACTCCGATAGACGAGTTCAAGGATGAAAAATGGGGGGGGAATGCAGCTAGAAATGAGCCAAATGAGCCAGAACCGCTCACCGCTTTGCCCAGCACCAGCGTCACTCGCAGGTCCTTGCAGTGCTCCGCAATCGCCGTCATCAACACATAAAACGTGCGAAACTGACTCAACAGACTCCGAAATGCCAGGTCAAAGATGTTAAAAAAAATGCAAAAAAATGGAAAGAAATGCACCAGGAAAACCAGCTAAAACTGCTCACCGCTTCGTCCAGCACCAGCGTCACTCGCAGGTCCTTACAGTGCTCTGCAATCGCCGCCGCCACGGCCGCCGCAATGAATGTGCCATCCTTAGGGTTGCCCGGCTGCCATCGGCTCAGCGGCCGCCCGATGACCACCACAGAGTGCGCGCACTGCTCCTGGCCGTCAGCCTCAACTGCAGTTACAAAACAGTGACGTGTCCGTCAAATGGCGACGGACAGTGGTGCCGCAGCAGTCAGAGGCGCGCATGAGTAGGGCGCGTGTGTGGGGAGTAGAAGTGCATGCGGATGCAGAGGTATAGGGCTGGCTGATACTGGTGTGCATGTGCAAGTGACGAGGTGATGAGGCCCCCATCAGCCGGCAGCAGCGCTTGATTTTACTGCTGCAAGTCACATCACTTGATAGGCACGCAAGAGGTACATGATCAAAGTTTCAGCCCCGGACGACTACTTGCAAAAGTAGATGGTACCGTTGTTTTCTACTGTTGGGCATGTGACATGCTTGAGCCATGTTGCTGGTTGCTGGCTGGTGCTCGCCTGCGTGTGCATGAATGAAGTGCGCCTTGCAGTACCGTCTCGTCTGCAAACACGGCCGTGGCCGGTGTTCTCACTTCAAAAGGAGGTTCAAAAACATAGCATATATATATACCGTATAGCCCACAGTTACCCTTTCAACTGGGCGTATATAACCATTTCCCACCCACCCCTTTTCTACTCGAGAAAACTTCAAAAGCATATATATATATATACATATATACACATACAAACGGCCTTATTTTCTGTAGACAAGACGGCAGGTGCACTTGCGGCGGTCACTCCGACTCCAGGTAAAAAAAAACTCAGCAAGGAACGCGAAATCAGCGACTTTTGAAAGCGCAGGCACCCGCGATTGCCCGGCGGGCACCCGAGATCCGCAAGCGCGGCCACCCGGTGGGAGGCGGACGGGAAACGGTGGCGGGTGCCGCCGGCGGCGACGAGAGGGGAAAGCAGGGGGTGGCGACTCCACTGACAGCGCGGGCGAGCTGACGCCTCCCGCAGGGACAGGCGCACTTGCCACCACGCGGGAAGTGCCAATTGCGCTCTGGTACGCAGCACGGTTAGGAGCAAGTCCAACTGTGCCATGACTAGTGATGGGTCACAGCGTATAACGTATTTTATACGTTATACCAAATGCAGCGTACTTCTACGTCCAAATATGCGATATACGGCGTATTTGAGGAGGGCGTCGCCTTCCTCGCCGCATCACCGGAGCACCTGTCCCTGTGAGAGGTGTCACATCGCCCGCGATGTCGGTGGGGTCGCCACCCCAGACCCCTGCTTTCCCCTCGCTTGAGCGCGCGTCGCCGCCGGCAGCGCCCGTCACCGTTCCTCGTCCGCCTCCCACCGGGGCCGAGCTTGGCAAATTGGAGGCCGGGCTTGGCGGCGCAGTAGTCCTCCCCATTACCACAGTGGTCATGCTGGCCAACATGCAGCAGCTGTGAGCCATGCCGCAAGCAAGGTGCAGTGGAAGTGCTCCCAGCCGTACCGCGTACTTGAGCACAGGAGGCATTTCCCGCGAGGCAGGAAAGTGCACTTTACACCCCGCGGGAAGCGCCGCCTGCGCGCTGGTACGCAGCACGGTTAGAAGCTCGTCCAACTGTGCCACGACGGTAGTAAGGTGCACGCCTCCTGCATGTTGGTCAGCATGACCGCTATGGTGGGTGCTAATGGGAAGGGCCACCACGTCGTCAGGCCCGACCTCCAATGTTTGTTTTTTTGCCCTGCCGGGCTATCGCGGGTGACTACAGTTCAAGTCGAAGTTGCTGACCTCGTTTGCCGTGCTGCCTTTTTGGCGTGGAGCCGGAGTGCCCACCGCAAGCGCACCGACTGCAAGGCGCACTGCATGCAGATGCGGGCGAGCACCAGCCAGCCGCCACCAACATGCTCGAGCGTGTGTAACAAGCGCAGCAAGAGCGAATACGACACCATCTGGTTCCACACGAGTAGCAGTTCGTGAGTTACAGCTTCAGCAAAGATGGAACGTCACAAACTCCAGTTTGAACTTGAGCAGGAAGGGGAGCCTAAGTAGGCACTAGATAGTATACTAGAGCAGCCATATGCCTGTTCCGTGCTGTCCCAGGCCCTACCTTGTGAGTAAACACTACTAGTAGTATTAAATACAGGGGGAAAATACGGTAAGCTGGCTGTACAGGGACATTAGCACAAGAGTACCATGCTGCAGCCAGCATTTTGGCATCAGAAGTCCTCTGCACCCCTTTTCATAGCGCCACCAGCGCCACAGCCAGTTGTGCGCTTTAGCACAGTGCTAGCACATGCTTTGGCACGCGCATAGCGATTGTCGCTGTCCTCAGCCTCGGCAGGTTTTCTAGGGTTTGCCACGGCAGGGCGAAAAAATATACGCTGTGATTTCTGCACACACATAAAATTCTTTTCTCGGCTTGTGCAGGTTTTCTGAGCCCCAACCTGGCGAGCAGGGGGGGAATGAGTGCTGCAAGGTGACCGCAGGGGTGACCGCACCTGCTTTGATACTACTAAAATCATCGGGGTTTTTTTGTTTTTTTACGGAAGTACTGTGTACCGCTATGGTTAAATTAAAAGAAGCACTTCGAAGTATGATAATTTGTTTCGTTTGAGGAGGTGCCCGCAGGGCCGGCCGCACCTCTAGAACAAATACCTCCCAAAGTAGTTGGTTCACATTCACAGTATTACATTGTACTTCAATTGTTTTTAATTGCAGTTGGTATGATGTTTTTTTACTGGTGGAGGTGAGCGCAGGGGTGACCACACCTGCTTCAACGCATATTCTCCCCACCATAACAGTATTCCAACTTCTTTTAAGAGGTACAATTATTCACCTTACTTCAGAAGTACTTGAAGAGGTGACCGCGGGCGTGGACCAAACCTGTTTCCGTGGCGGCAACCAGCGGCGCCCCCAATGTCACTTCTGAAGTATTTAGCACTTCAGAAGAGTAGTCGTATTTCCCCCCCTTTCACAGTACTCTTACTAGTTGAAAGAGGTGTACATGATTATCCATCTTAAGCACCTGCTTCCATGGCCGCCACCAGCTTCATGGCGTCTCCCATGTCCCTCAGCAGGTGCAGCGACCCAAACCCATACCTATCCTCCAGCACCGGCAAGCCCTGCGCGTCCAGCAAAAGGTCCCTGTGGCGGCTGCTAAAGCACGACCGCTGTATGCCTGCGCGGCGGACACACCAAGTACCAAAAAAAGTCAAAACATAAATGCGGTGGCTGGTGACCGAGCGGCTGCTGCGGTGATGCAGTGGTGGCGCAAACGGTTGCACGCGCATAAGTTGCCGGCGCGCTGCCAGCGGTGATGCGCAGTACATGCGTTGCTGTATAGCTGTGAAGGTGTATGGTGGCTGCGTGGTGTGGGTCAAGCACCGCGCCTCAAGTAACTGCAGCTACCACAGGAATTTTCCTAGTCATAAACACATGGAAGGACCATTCCTGCTGGCAATTACCCCTGCCCGCTGGCACCACCCGCCCATGCAAGCTCCTTTTTCTTTTACTGTACGTGGCAGCTGCCGTGCTGCACACCCATGCAGTGCGGCCATGTGCGTTACACCTAGTGGGTGGCAGTTACATGAGGTGCGCCTGCCAAGCGCGTCATATTCAGCAGCAGCCCGGCAGTGGCAGGCACCGCTGTGGAAAAGAACAATGCCCTTTCAGCAGCAGCGTGGCGCACTTTTGAGCGGGAACTCCAGCCTGCCGTGGCGCATGAGCCCTCGGCAGCGCGCGCCGGTGGCGATGAGCAGCTGACGGTACGCCACCTTTATGCTCTCCTGCGGGTACGCAAAGGGCGCAGGCCGAACACACACGGCGCAGTTAATGAGGAGCCAGTAAGTGTATAGAGGTCCTACATACATACCTTACGCGCACATGCATGTACTACTACATTACTAATACTTCAGAAGTAATACTAAGTAAAGAAGTAATAATAAGTACGCAAAGTACTACTTCAGGAGGGGGGCAGGCCAAGCACAACTTTTCTTATGCAAGGTTAAGTGAAAGGCATGGGAGGTCGCCAAGCCCAGGCACAGTGCCGTGGCTCTATATATGCCAGGGCAAGGGCCATGGGGCGTTCAGGCCACCTAGTCAAAACCGAATACGGTACTTTAAAACCGATAGAAAGTGTACTGCAAGTGACCTACTGATTCAGCGAACAATGGCTGTAAACCGGCACTTTACAGCCGGCACGCCAGAAAACAGTCTTGCAACACGCAGCGATCAAGCAAGATAAGCCACACAAAATTTTGTCCTGCACAGTGCTTCAAAAAGTGCTTTAATAACTATGACTAGGGTTGCCCGAATCGGAATTTTTTCTGAAGGTACTCCGTAATTCGTACCGTAATTCCACCACAACCTTATAATACTTGCAACATCTCCATAACATTTTGTGTTCAGCACAGCAGGGCCATCACAAACGTCAAGGCATCATAGGCTGTTGTAGGCATCTGCAGCGGGTGTATGATGAAATTACGCGTCGACCTGAACGTCCAGAGATTACGATTCTGGCAACCTTAACTATGGTGTTATACTCAGTAATTGATGTAGCAACCGTAATGTCCATAAGTTACAATTCCGGCAACCCGAACTATACTTCGAAGTAGTTGGAAATATTACACTTCAGTAATTGATGTAGCAACTCACCTTGTACTCCAGCCTGCCAGAGCCGTCGGGCTTGGCCCGCTTGGCCACCACATGCCTCTGCTCCAAGTCTACTCGCACCACCTGGCAGCCAAACAATAGCTCCACTGCTCACCAGCACAGCAGCGACAGCCACAACAGCACGCGCAGTGGTGAGCGGGGTGCTTGAAATTTTTAAATGGCACCAGCCAGCTCTTGCAGCGCATGTGCAAGGCAGCTGTTTCCAGAGTACGCAGTCCTGCCGATTTCAGCACACGAAAGACCCTTGTGTGAAATGTGCATGGACACAAGATGGATGCACAGGGGATGTCAAGGTGTGGCGGTTGATGCAAGGGTCCCATCTGTGCCTTTGTGAACAGTGTAAGCACGGCAATGCCGCTATGGCCGTCAAAGTGTTGCGCGCGCACACATAAAGTGCACACGCATAGCACCTGTGGCCACATGGCCTCAAACTCTGCACTCCACCGAATGTACTCCCGTTCACGCAAAAGCACCAGAGCACCACACCACAACACACCACGCACCACCGCCCCACAACCCCCCCGCACCTCCATTCACCCCATACCACGCCGCGCTGTGCCCGTCCACAAACGGAAACGCGGCGCCGCCGCTGCGGAAATTTCTTGATGCGCTGTTCTCCGGATCCAGGCACGCTCCGCAGAGCGGCGCCCGCAGGTAGGGCGCCAGCCCATCTGGCTCCGCGCTGATGATGGCAGCGGTGGGGGCGGCGGGGCCCCTGCGCGTGTGCTCAGCAGCAAGGGTGGATGCCCAGTGCCCAGCGCACTCGCCGCCGCCTATGCAGAGAAGGTCGAAGCAGAGCGTCTCTGCAAAGGTGTCGTCGTCTTCATCGATGGCGCCCATGGAGGGCTGGGCCTGCTCAGCAGACGGGGGTGCGCGACGAAATTGCTCAGCAGAGTGTCAAGCTGGGTGTGCTCAGCAGACAGGGGTGCACCAAGGCAGTGCTCAGCAGAGTGTCGGCAGTTACCAGGTTCAAGTTGAATGTCCACGTGCGAGAGGCACTGGCACGCAAGGGCAGACTGGGTGAGTGTGCATATGCACGGTATTGGGTGATCAGGCCTTGAGAGTTGGTTGCTGTGTGGTTGCATTGTGCATGAATGTCCCCTCGTTGCGAGGACACTGGACCAAAGAGCCGTGGAGGTGCGAATTGCCGCGGTCGCAAAATGAAGCCGCATGGCTGCATGTGTTGGCTGATGCCCTCCCACCACGAGCTAAAGAGCTCTTGCTGCAGCAGACAGCGAGCGGAGACGCCTGTTTCACACGTCGGCACTCGTCACGCAGCACAAATACGGCTGGCTACGACCCCTGTGCGGCAGGGTCGGGCTCCTTCAACTTGGCGGCCAAGTGGGGAAAGCCTCTCTTGGAAACCTTCCTCAGCTTGCACCCATGTGCTCGTTGTTAGACCGCACCAGGCGAGCAGCTGGGTCCAGAACAGGTGCAGGAAAGCGAGAGCGCGCAGGCCACCACCAGCACCCATCCAGCTCACACGCTCATCCTAAAAACCGCACAACTGCAACATACGCTTCGCACGCGTCACCGTTTTGAATGCCATGGCTCGAGTGCTGTTGCCAGAGGCACCAGCGGGGGCAGGAGCAACAGCGGCGGCCTGCCTCACCAAGAGCAGGCTTGGCCTTTGCCGGATGGGTGACGGTGCGATGCGGCCGTCCTCCCCTATCTCCATGGAGCCGCTGCCTCTAGGGGAGGACAGAGACAATTCGGATGGGAACGGAATGTTTGGCTGCTCCACTGTCCTGGGAGCGTCCATGGTGGCGGTGGCAGTGTTGACGGCGGGCGTTGGAGGGGGGTGGCAATCTGCAGCCCTGCTGCACATCAGTGCCTCATGCGTTGCTGGTCTCGCTCGGTTGTCGCGTTGTGATGCGTTTTGCACTGCATTGAAGGCGCAGGCTAATTTTTGCAAGCGGCTGCTGAGCACTCGACTTCAACAGTTGAAAAGTTCAGCAGTGCCTTAGCTTAAAAGCAACAAGCACGAAGGGAGGGCTGTGGCGTTAGGTGCGGTGGCAACAGCGCCGAAGGCACGGCGCGTCCTACCGCTGCTGCACCTGGTGCTCCTGCTGACGCTTTATCAGGCGGGGGGCAGCTGGTAAACCTGTCAAAGGGGACGTGCGCCGTTGGCAACTGGCGCTTCCACCGTTGCACCAGCAACAGCACGGGCGCCAACACCTGGGTGACAGGGCCAACAGGTGGTCGAGGGCAGGGAGCGCTTGGTGGGAGCTTGAACGGGGTGAGAGTCTGCAAAGCCACCCTTTTCCCCTGGCCCGCGCCCAAGCAGGCCGCAGAGTTCAGCATCAGCAACAACAACACACTGCAAAAGCACCGCTCTTTCTGGTACACCTTCGTGTTGGTGGGCGCAGCACGCGGGCGGGACGCTGCTGGTAAACCGGAGGCCAGAGTCGCCTGCCAGGGGGGACGGAGGGCTTCGCAGGAGCAGCGAACACGGGAGGTGGCGGCGCCGGCAGCTGAGCAGCCATGAACGGCGTGGGCGAGGACAAGGTACAGATCTCATTTGACGATGACTGCCGAGTACGAGTGCTGGACCCCGAGGTATTCAAGCACAGTGAGGAGCTGGAGGAGAACTGCAAGGCCTTCGCGGCGAAGATGGCCCAGTTCAACACCGCGGTGAGGGGCATCGTGTCCGTGCTGGACGCGCACGCCACCCGCATCGAGCGGCAAAAGCTGCGCGCCATCGGCATGCGGAATAAGGTGAGGGCGCAGTGCCGGCAGCATGCTGGTGCTGGTGACGTTGATTGTGCTGCCCCGTTCAATGCCAACTTCATACCGACAGCCGTTCTCTACTATGCAGAAGACGCACCTTGCCACTGCGGCACTTGGCCGGTCTGAGGTGCTGTAGGGGGGGAGGGTTGGATTGACCGGGGCTTGAACAGTCTGCAGAACGCACAACAGCCAACTCTACTGCTGCCCCTTGAATTCAAGCCCTAGTCTTGATGCTTGGGGCAGTTCTGGCTGTTTCGTACTGTACTGATGGGACGGTCTGTACTCCCAGTGGGTGCAGAGTGCCAAATTTTCTGGGGTCATTGCGCGTGTGCACTATAATACTACTAATAGTACATCAGTACTTCGGAGTATATGGTACTGGTAGCAGCTACTACTCAAACTATTCTATACTGGTAACAATGCACGAGTTGGCTTGGCTTGCCATACCTGCTGGTTGTGGTGCCACCACTGCTGGAGCTTATCCTGTGTGTTAGGGGCGTTGCTGATGCGATATATGGTCGGACGTGTGCATAATGTAGTGTGATTTCAGTGGGCCACAATTTATAGCATCACAGCCTGGACCGTAGTACGTGGAATTTTTTGTGTGGGTGTGCCGCAGACTTCGACGGCACACCTTGAATTGTAATTCTTTTTTTAAATTGTTTGATCACCCAGTTTTCAAGTCTCCAACAGGGGCATGGCGGCAGCAGGCTGACATGCCGCTGCATGTCAACAGGCTTTTAAGCGCGTGGCACCAGAAACCGCCAGTTTGATGGCGGCAGGGTGTCTGATATTGTAGGTTAATATCACAGCAGGCTTGCCTGCTAGCAGCACTTGTTGCTCTTGGTGGTTCAAGGTTGTGGGTTCGGGTGTGTACGCCGCCGGGCATGTGCCACCGCCACGAGCGTCCTGGCATGCATGCACAAAGTATACTTTGAGCATACGCATACAGTGCCGGAAGTGGCGACTGACTGGCGCGGCGGAAGGAGGGCGGGCGCGGCGTGGCACAAACGTGCTGGACGGCATAGCTGCAAACACATGCATACTTGTGAGAGCGACAAAACATGGTAGACATGTGCATGAACACATGAAAACGTCGGCACTTGCACACGCACAACTACAGACAAACACAGCTACCAGTATTATAATATGGCTACAGTGCGCTCGCGATTTAGTGGGGGGTAGTGTCACCCCCCCAGCACCCCGCACTGAAGCAAGACCCGCACTAATTCAAATAGGCCATTGTGTATTGTTTATGCTGAATCATGTGGTCTGTGACAGGTCTCTGGACCCCGCACTAAGCCGCGTACCGCACTAAATCAAAGCGAACTAAATCGCGAGTGCACTGTACTGACCTACTCAGCTAGCCGCAGCTGCCCCACCCATTCCCCACGCCACCATTGCATAATCCCAAACACCGCAACCCCCGATCAGAGGCTGACCAAACCCGGCAGCAAACACCAGTGGCAGGTCAGCCTGTACCCGAACCAGTTGGGACGCCTACCGGCGCACGAAACTGCCGTGCCCCTGGTGCCAGCCCAACACATCTTCAACTTTTTGGTGTGACTTCAACTTTGCAGCTGGGCGCCAGCCCGCTGGGCCACCACTGCCATGCACAGGGTGTTGCCGACCCCGTTATCCAGAGTCTCCGTAGTGATAGCCTTTACAGTACTTGACAAACCCCCCCCCCTCCCCCGCTTTTTACTTTTACTTTGTACTCGGAGTAGTATACGGCCAGTACGGTACTGGGCCCAATTATCACCCTCCCCTGTCGCACCGAAATCAGTGGCCGCCATGCCTGGATGGCTGTTTGGTGGGGGTGGTACTTGCAAATGCATAAATTCAGTAAATGGCTGGAAATTGGGGGCTGGCCTTGTAGGGGCCGGTATGCCACGACAGCCGGTATACATGTGAAAGAAACCAAAAAGGTGACTGAGCCCAGGTACTCCCGTGGCTGGGGCAGAAAGCCAGGCCGAGGCCTG